>JZKD02S2402297.1:16321-28955 GCA_000966675.3 Picea glauca
TAGTGGCTATCAGAGATACAACACCTAGTCTTTTTTTGGTATTTTGATCAGAATATCTATATTATCTTGCCTATAGATTTTGTAAAAGTCTTTATAGTTGGAGAACAAAATTATTAAAGCATTATCTTGAGTTGTTTGTGCAACATTAGACAATCTATCTTGTATTTTTGGCCAGACTATCTTGTAAATTTGGGACTGGTGTAAACATCTCCATCTTGGGAAGCGGTGAATGTAATCTTGGTTTTTACCATACATTATAATTATAATGAGAAATTTTTCTTGTGGAAAAAAATAAAATTTATCACAACTACATGCACAATATAATATAAATAAAGTAAGTTTTAATATAAAAGTAAAATACAAAATGATTTCAAAAGTTTAAATATATTTAATTTTATGTTTAGTCTAAATATAATGTGATCTGAACATCCAAAAATATTATTATTATTCTACCACATAACAAGTAGGAAACCATTAGTGATGTATAAGATTTGGAGACCTTGATTGAGTTCCATGTGAGGACAATTTTAACAAATATATTGCATTATATAGATTAATAATAACAAAAAAAATTGAATTTATAAAATTAAAGTATAAAATATGTTATACATTATATAGATTAATAATAATAGAAAATTAAATTTATAAAAATAAAGTATAAAATATGTTATATTTTACTTTTCGTTTAGATATTGTGTGATAAGAAATAATTTAAAAATATTATTATTTTATTATCATTGATAATTAAAGATATTTTAGTTCTATAAAGGTATAGCACAAAATGGTTCAACGCGTTTAAATATGTTTAGTTTATGTTTAATTCGGAATAATCCAAAAATATTATTATTTTATTACGCAAAAACATTGGAAAGTCATTAGTGATTTATAAGATTTCGAAACCTATTGAGTTACATAGGCCATTTTAATAATATAATAATAAAAAGGACTAAGTTTATAAAGGTAAAGCACAAAAAAGGCAAGTTTAAATATGTTTCATTTTATCTTTAGTTTACATATGGTGAGATAAGGCATAATTCAAAAATATTATTATTTTATTACAACTACAAGGATAATATAATAATTAAAAAGGATTAAAGTTTATAAAGGCAACGTGCAAAATGATTCAACAAGTTTAGAATATTGATGTTAAAGATTATCAAGGTAAGGTCCATATCGCGAATGTGTGACTCTTTCTCTACTATCTTTTTGCTTTAAAAAATGTAAATCTCACTGTGATCAATTACAGTGATCAATTGATAGTTGATAAGTAAAACAAGTTAAAGTCTCATTGGATAGCACAGTTGGTGAGACGTGCGAACACTTTTTTGGTATAGGGAGAGGTCACGAGTTCGAGCCTAGTGTCTTTGGGGATGCGGTTTAACACCCATACCATCTATGAAGTGGGGAAGTATTGATGAGTTTCCGATGACATTAAATGTTGAAAAAAAGAAAAAAGTAAAAAAGTAAAACAAGTTAAGAGGAAAAATGGGCAAGTGAACCTGCAACTCGGGGGGAACTTACAAGGTTCATCAATGGAAGTCCAACTTCTACTGGTGAGTTGACTATGACATAGAAGGCAGTGAAACTATGAACCTTTCATAATCTGCCTGGAGTTGGAGTATTAGAATCTGCCCTCCTTTTTTTCTGAACCTGTTTTTCCTTTTCGGCTTTGCCTTAAGGCCTTTGCTAGTCTTTTTGTCATAACCTGTGCATCTATTGACGAGGCGATCATAACTTTGAAGGAATTCGGGCTTTGAACCTTTCATTTTCTGGATGGAGTTGGAAATTAGACATTGTCCTCTTTTTTTCTGAACCTTGTATTCCCTACCGACCTTTCCTGAATGCCTTTGTCAACTCTTTGTCATAACTTGTTGATTTAATCGACTTTTTTGTTTTACCCTTTTTGGTAACTGAACCGAATCTATGGCTATCTCCTAGAGTCATTTTGAAGGTTCTCCTTGTTTTCCTCTGACTTAGTGACTGGTTATTTTTTAGTTAAGATTGAACGGGTTTATTGTTGCTCCTTGGACTTTGTATCCACTTCCTGACTTTTTTCCCTGCATTGACTAGTGATACACTATTATTTAACTCGATTCTAAGTTGTTGTTGGCTCCATGGAATCGGAAGTGATTGTTGACCCTCTCCAAGATGCCACTTCACTTATGAACCCTTTGGATGAGGCAGAGTGGCACAGGGAAGGGCTCTTCAAACAAGCAGACTTTGTTGAATTGGTATCTACCTTTCCTTCTCGCCTAACTTATATGTTTCCTCATAACACTGGCATTAACGCTCCTTCTTTTCCTTATGCACCTGGTTCCTTTTCAAACCCTTCTCGTCCTCCTACTTTTGCTTCTGGTGATGGACCCCAGGTTGATTCAAGTTGTCTACAACAACCTCTTTCCCCTCCTTCTGATCTTCATAATCGTAGAGGTGACAAAGTGGAAGCATCGACTGAAAGACCTAGGAACGTTCAATTAAACATAAATCAGTCGGAAGTTCGAAAGAGGGTGTGGAAGCCAAACAAGAGAGTTTGGAGGATGGTTTTAGGGGCATATGTGGGTCTCAAAGAAACTTGCAAACTGACTTTGTGTGGGTTGGTAGGTCGCCTTTCTTATTCCTTTTAGTGGATAGACCAGTCTTGCACTGGGTGTTACAAAACTAGGTTCCTATTCTTGGTTATGCAGAGGAAATGCTCTATCTTACTAAAGGCTGGATGGGCTTCATCTACCAAACTCTAAAGGATGCCTCTCTTCTAATGATCAGATTTTGGGTGCTGGGAAGGAGCAACTTAATGTTAAAACGATGGAGAGTGGCTTTTGATCCACTAACTTAGCATTTCCAACTCAGGCATCTTTGGGTCCTCTTGCTTGGACTTCGTATTGGTTTCTGGAACGAGGGTGCTATGAAGGCTATAGGGGATGCCTTTTGGCATTTCATTACTTTGGACAACTCATCCCTACAAAATTCATCAAGGAAAGTGGGGAGAATTTTTGTGGAATTAGATATTCATGAGGGTCTCCCAAAAGTACTGGATATCGAATGGCGAGGGTGTCACATTAAACAGAGATTAGACTACCAAGGTATCCCTTTTAGATGCAGCGTGTGTCACTGTACTGGACATCTCCAAAGGGATTGCAATGGCAAGTTGAGTGAGGAAAAGTCGGAAGATACCATGTTACAGGAAGATCCTCCAAATTATATGATGGAAGTGGATTCATTGGGTGAGATACCGTCCCACTGCTCAACTGAGACAGAACCTCCTTTGGAGACTTTGGACTCCTTTTCGGGTAAGTTAAATTTGTTCTACCCTGCTCTCTACTCTTCATTAACCCTGTGGGAAAAGGAAGCATTGGATAACTCAATGTGGTTGTCCCGTGCTACTACAGTTGTCAAAGGGAATACTGAGGGGGGTCTCGACTCCTCTGGTCCTTTTAGGGCACCTTTGGCACCTGTTTTAGATGTGGGTAACCTTCTGATCAAGCTACGTCTCCTATAAATGTCTCTAGCATTGTTATATTGTCCAGTCGCCCCGCCTCTTCTGCCCAGCTTCCTGACCTTCCTGTATTTAGGTCGAGGGCTCCATGATCTTCTCTTTCTCCCTCTCCTACTATTTTTGTGGAGCCCTTCGTAGAGCCTGGTTTTAGAGAACCCGAGGAGGATGAGAATGCCCTCAGTACAGTTCTTGACTCTCTGATTCCCTTTTTTAGAAATAACAAAGAATCTACAAAGCTCCTTATCTTCTTGGGAAAGAGGTCTCTTGACCCTGCGGGGTCTTCAGAGGCTACTAGATAAGAGATCAAGCCGACGAAGGAAGGGAAACATTTTTCTTGGTCGAGGGGTATATGATTAGAACTTTCGGCTATAAAAACGTAAAGCTGCCAAAAAAAACTATCACAAGATGCTGTAAAGACCACATAGATTGACTCTTCATCCAACGATAATGGGCCCCTTAGATCAATGAAACCCCTGGCGAGGTCAAAATAATTTTATTTCTCTCCCTGAATGTTAGAGGGATTGAAGGCACCCTCAAATTTGCTTCCTTCCATCGCTTGGTGGATCACACCCGACCTGGGATTATTTTTCTTCAAGAAACCTTGGTCTTTTCTCAGAAAGCAAGAGACTTCTTATACATTTTCTGACCGTCTTGGACTGTGTGTTCTGTTAACTCTGTGGGTAATTCTGGGGGTTTGTTAGTCGCATGGGATCCAAACTTATTTGAACCGATTCCTTATCTTACGGTCGATGGCATTCTTGTTATAGATAGGAGTTTATTACATAATCAGGAATTATCTTTACTAAATGTCTATGGCGCTTGCTCGACCAGGAAAACTTTCTGGAATACAGTGGAGGACAACGACATCTTATCCATTAAGAACTTGATCCTGGCAGGGGATTTTAATCTCATTCTTTCCTCAACAAAGGCATGGGGAGGATCCCGTGATGGGATTATTGATGATTGCTACAAAGAACTTTTCTTCTCCAAAAACTTAGTTGATATCAAATCGTCAAAGCTGGTACCTACTTGGAGAAATGGTCATAGTGGACATGAAGTGGTATCAAGGCGTCTAGACAGGATATTGGTCTCAGATGATCTATTAAATGAAATCAGCATCTACAGGTCTTGGGTTGAGTACCCGTTCTTCTCCGACCATGCACCAAATTTTGTGCAGTTGGATTTACAGTCGGACTATAAGCTTTATCCCTTTAAGTTTAATGCTCACTCACTTGATGAGAAGGATTTTAAAAATATTGTCATTAAGGTGTGGCAAGACCCTGTTTTTCTTTCCGAAGGGAACATTCAAAGATGTTTGGTTTGGAAATTACAAGTTTTAAAAAGATGTACAAAATGTTGGTATACAAAGAAGGTGAAACGAAACAAATCAAAGTTGATAGCATTGGAAACATATATTTAAGAGATCATTAAGATTCTAGGAGGAGATCCGTCTAATCAAGGAGGAGAGTCATCTCTACGACATTTGGAGCTGGAAAGAAATATTATTTTAAGACAAGAGGAAGATCAATGGCAGTTATGTAGCAGGGCACTGTGGATGGCCAGTGGAGACAACAACACTAAATATTTCCATAAATTCGCCAATCATAACAGAGTCAGAAAACATATATGGGAGATCAAAGAAGACAATGACGATCTTGTCAATGATAGTGATTCATTAAAAAAAGAAGCAGTTCTCCATTTTAAAAAGTTCTATAAAGCATTGACTTGCCCAAACTTAGATGAACAGTTTAAACTGATTGACCACTATCCTAAGATGGTCGATGATGAAGAGGCAAGTTTATTATTTAGACCAGTTACTTTGGAGGAGCTGAAATCAATTCTCTTTCTCTTCAAAAAGGAAAAGAGCTCGGGTCCGGATGGGTGGACAACAAATTTCTTCATATACTTTTTTGATCTAGTAGGGAAGGATCTCTTAGCGATGGTTGAAGATTTGAGAAGATTAGGCTCTATTGTGGGAGGCCTAAATTCCACCTTTCTGAATCTGACTCCTAAGGCAAATAAACCTTCAACCTATGATGATTATCTCCCTATTTCACTGTGAAACTTATGCTATAAGGTTATTTAAAAAATTATTGCCAACCACATTAAACCTTTCCTTTCCAGGTCAATCTCCAGTGAACATATGGGGTTTCTAAAAGGAAGGCGTATCCAAGATGCTATTGTCACAGCCCACGAAAGTCTACATAGTATTAAAAACAAAAAATTGAAATCCCTCATTGTAAAGTTAGATTTAAAAAAAGCTTACGATTGTGTTGACTGGGAGCTTATTAGATTGATCCTTCTTCATTCGTTGTTCTCATCAATGGGGAGGCTACATATTTTTTCAGAAATGGAAGAGGTGTCAGGAAGGGATGTCCATTATCTCCCCTTCTTTTCATCCTCGTGATGGAAGGTCTCAACATATTACTAAAGCATAGTTTGGAGGAAGGGCTTATTACATGGATTAGGATTTCCAGATTGACAAAAATCCTTCACCTCTTATTTGTGGACGATGTCGTCATTTTTTCCAAGGCAAGTCTGATAGAATGGAGAGTGATAGACAGTATTATCAACTTTTTTTGCAAAGCCTCGAGCCTCTCAATGAACCTTAATAAATCCACAACGCATTTTGAAGGCCTCAGGGATTTAGAACTGAACATTTTTAAAACTCTCCTGCCTTACTCTTTTAAGGATCTCTCATTCGGGTTCTGCTACCTGGGTTATTTCTTAAAGTCTGGAACCCATCGCTCAGCTGACTGGGAATGGTTGATTTCAAAAATATCTAATAAAATTGGATCATGGTGCAATAGGTTTTTATCTCTTGGAGGGCGATATATTTTGGTGAAAACAGTTTTGGAAGGAAAAATTGTTTACTAGATGTCATTGGAAGCTTTGTTGCACTCAGTTTTAAATAGAATTAGAAAAATGATGTTCCATTTTCTATGGAACGAACAGTTAGACAACCACCGGTATCACCTTTGTAGCTGGGAGGCATCTCTAGACCTAAAAAGAATGGGAGGTGGGGCTTCCGTAGCCTCACTCTTTTCAATTTGGCTCTGAATTCTATTACATTGTTGAGGGTTTTAACTCATGCTAGTACTTGGCAGCAGGTCCTTAGAGACAAATATTTACATAATGCCACCCTAGTCAACTGGATTAGAATACCATCACATTTTAGCAACTCTTCTTTGAGGATTTGGTCAAGTCTCATCTGCGTGCTCCCCTTCATCAACCATTGGCTTAGTTGGTGCCCTGGAACATGTCATCTAATTTGTGTTGGAAGCAACAAGATCCTAGACATTGGAGACTCCTCCTTCCTCAATGAAGAGCTTATAACTCTACTAAATCAAAAACAAATCTCTATGCTTTCTCAAGCGTTGTTGACGAGAGATCCTTTCACTTTTGCTGAGGTATCGCGGAGCAGCATGGATCTGGAACTGACATGTGAATTTTCTACTGAATGGCATAACTACATGGTGGTGCTGAGTGGGGCAGGGATTACCCTCAAGGCAGATTCCAAGGACTTAATGATCTGGACCGGTGGCGACGCATTAGAAAGGATGATAGTCAAGAATTTTTATAATCTCATTCTAACAACTCACGGTTTACCGAGCTGGAGTGGCTGGAAGGTCAAAGTCTGGAAATGGCGATTACAATTAAAAATAATCTTATTTTTCTGGCTGGCATAAAAAAACAGGATCTTATCATGGGATGTCTTGCAAAAAAAAGGATGGGTGGGACCGAGCATTTTCATTTTATGTCGAGAATCCTCTGAAGATATCACACATTTTCTTATTCACTGCAAATTTACTAAGTTTGTTTGGGCTATCTGCTCACTTTTCCTTAATTTTACTTGCACATGGCGTGACCAGAATATCAATGAGTGCATGGAATCGTGGCTATTAAACAAGGCCACATAAAAAAAGATCCCAATTTTACTGAGTTGGTACATTTGGAATGAACGCAATAAAAAACTCTTTGATGGGAAGGCCCCCTCGGCTTGGACTATTGCATATAGGACTTTAGGCACGCTCTCTAATCTACCCACAATCATAAAGTCACAGGTTTTAAGATTGAGTCCAGTCATCTGAATGAATTGATATACTTTGACTTTTTTTGACGGGGCATCCATTGCAGGGGGGTGAGGTTGTGGGGCGGGGGGTTCCTTGAAAATTATAGATGCCCCTGTTGTTAGATGGTTCTTCAATTGTGGCGAAGGAAAAAATACCAAAGCAGAATTAGTGGGAGTATGGGCTTCTCTTTCCATTGCAAAGATCATGTACATTCAACACATTCATGTATTGGGGGACTCCAAAATAGTTATTGAGTGGCTGAAACAAAATGGTAATCTACAAGCCATAAATATTGAAGGGTGGAAACACAAAATTCAGGATCTGACGTCATCTTTCCAAGGTATCAACTTCCAACACATCTTCAGAGAATCCAATGAGGAAGCAGATTTTTTATCAAAGAAGGCACTCAAAGCTCCTAGAGGAAGACTAACTTACTACTATTGGGATGGATTAATGGTGGGTCCTACTCATCATATGCAAATTTTCTAAAATTTATTTCTCTGTTTTTTCTTCTCGATAGTTTGGGCCATATGTTTGGGACTAGCATTCATAATCCTTTGTGTTTATTTACTAGTTCCAGAATGGTTTTTTTTATTGTACTCGAGTATTAGTTTCACATCTCGTAGGACAGGTTTGATGAGCCTTTTTGGTTGTTTGATGTGGGTTCTGTATCCCGAGAAGAACTATTATCTTTGCTTCCTTTTGTTTTGGCGATGTAAAAATTATATTTCTTATATAATGTGCTAATTTTCTTCTGGAAAACAAAAAGTAAAACAAGTTAAAACAAGCATTGTATTTTTTTTTAGTGGATGTAAAGAACTTGATAATAAATATATATGTATTAATATATTATATCTTATTTAAAATTGTTAGAATTATTAACTTTTATTTATTTTATATTTTAATGTGTGATATTTGAACATATGAGAAGATTGTGGTTTTGTATTGGTTATTGTAGAGTAGAGTTTATCTTTATGTGTGCGGTTTTATTTTAAGTTTTAGGAGGTTATTATTTCTAATTGGATATGAGAGATTCTCTAGCTAGTTGTCTCCTATTTGTTTGTGGTTGAGATATTCTTTCAACAGGTCGTTAATGTGATAAGATAATGTGTCTATNTGAACAGACACTTATCCAGAAGGAGAAGTCGGCCCCAACAAAACTGGCAGAACCACTATAAATACAGGGTGCCAGTTCTCATTTGTCACATCTCAGAATTGCAGTTCTGCAGTTTAGTGTGCACTACAGTTGCAGTCTTGTGCGCAGGTTTGGAGGAAGAGCTAGTGCAGCTGCAACAACAACAAGATCTCAGTTTTGGCTTGAATATCTCTTGGCTAGGGTTTGGACTATCTGATCAGCTTTTTGTGATGCGCTATACTTGGGGATTGATGCGCAACTCTTTGTTTGGCTATCTAGCCTAGGGTTTGCTTCTGGAGGAATTCTCAGTCAAGGTTAAGGTGCTTAGAGGGAGGCTTCGGCCTATGGTTGGGCGACGAAGGTATCGTCAATGGTAAAACAAGCACACCATCTTCTATATTCTAACATGATCGAGTCTCTGTATTTCCTCTCTGTGATAAATTTGTTTTGAAAAGGAAAAGGGTATGGGTTGCCGACATCCCAAGAACTTTCCATTTGGTTGATTTATGGTTTTTCCACTCATTGTTGTGTTAAATCCTAGCACGATCATGATTCCATTTAAGTTTCAAAGGCACCTATGTGTGTGATTTGTTCATCAAACATGATCTTGGTTATGTCAAGATTAAAGGAGGCACATGGGTGTATGATTTGGTTCTGTTATCCTCGCTCATTATATGGCTTTGTCGTTTATTGAGCATTTCTTTTAAAGGGAAGTCTGTACATGTTAATGCACATGAATATCAAGCTCAGAGCTACATGTTTTTGGTTAAATACTAATGTCGAATCAGGATTGGTGTCGATTATATTGTTGAAGACATGTGTGTGATTAAATCGGGCCTGATTATTGTTTTGATGATAGTGGATAATGTTAGTCACTGTTGGAAAGTCAACTGTTGGTGGTTAGTACTAGGTCTATTATTATTTGATTTCAAGAATTGAACATTGGATATGGATAATTGGAATCATTGTGCATATTATGTTTGTTTTAAAAGGAAAATGTTAACATTAGAGTATGCGGGACTGTGGCTCAAATGGCTATGATGTTACTGTGGAATTGGAAATGATATTTTCATAGTTAGTGCATAGGATGCACATATTGATATAATTGAAGAATTCTGGGAAATTGTTTTTTTTTTTTTAAGACAAGTATTTTTTCTACAATTAAGGGACAGTTAAATTGTTTTGGTCTTAAAAGTGGATGCTTTTTGGATTGTGATTGGAACAGAGTTATGACTGTTGTTTGATTTAATTTATTTTTATGAACAATATCTGTATTATTCCCTCTCATATTCTCACTTTTTCGCTCATTATAACCCCCTCATGATCCTAATTTCATTTTTACATGCCTTGTTCAATAAGATAAAATTAAAACTCTGTATGAAAGTAGTAAAAGATGACATAGAAATAGGTTGAAGTTGATATATTTTGGTATTGATTGCATAGTCAGTTATTTAGTGAATTGTTGAGAAATACTCGTGTTCTTACTCCCTGTCATGATATCACTTTTTCGCTTATTACAATCCCCCCATAGATCCCATGAACCCTATTTCACTCCCTGCTCATTGGGAATTATTAAATGATTTTTATGGATTGAATTGCATGGGCTTATGTNATTAGGCTATTAGCCTCCAAGAGAAGAAGTCAGCCAGAAATTATAATAATATACTGAACAGACACTTATCCAGAAGGAGAAGTCAGCCCCAACAAAACTGGAAGAACCACTATAAATACAAGGCGCCAGTTCTCATTTGTCACATCTAAGAATTGCAGTTCTACAATTTGGTGTGCACTGCAGTTGCAGTCTTGTGCACAGGTTTGGAAAAAGAGCTAGTGCAGCTGCAGCAGCAGCAAGATCTCAGTTTTGGCTTGAATATCTCTTGGCTAAGGTTTGGACTATCTGATTAGCTTTTTGTGATGCACTATCCTTGGGGATTGATGCGCTACTCTTTGCTTGGCTATCTAGCCTAGGGTTTTCTTCCGGAGGAATTCTTAGTCAAGGTTAAGGTGCTCAGAGGGAGGCTTCGGCCTATGGTTGGGTGACGAAGGTATCGTCAATGGTAAAATGAGCACACCATCTTCTATATTCTAACATGATCGAGTCTCTGTATTTCCTCTATGTGATAAATTTTTTTTGAAAAGGAAAAGGGTATGGGTTGTCGACATCCTGAGAACTTTCCATTTGGTCGATTTATGGTTTTTCCACTCATTGTTGTGTTAAATCCTAGCATGATCATGATTCCATTTAAGTTTCAAAGGCACCTATGTGTGTGATTTGTTCATCAAACATGATCTTGGTTATGTCAAGATTAAAGGAGGCACATGGGTGTATGATTTGGTTCTGTTATCCTCGCTCATTATATGGCTTTGTCGTTTATTGAGCATTTCTTTTAAAGGGAAGTCTGTACATGTTAATGCACATGAATATCAAGCTCAGAGCTACATGTTTTTGGTTAAATACTAATGTCGAATCAGGATTGGTGTCGATTATATTGTTGAAGACATGTGTGTGATTAAATCGGGCCTGATTATTGTTTTGATGACAATGGATAATGTTAGTCACTGTTGGAAAGTCGACTGTTGGTGGTTAGTACTAGGTCTATTATTATTTGATTTCAAGAATTGAACATTGGATATGGATAATTAGAATCATTGTGCATATTATGTTTGTTTTAAAAGGAAAATGTTAGCATTAGAGTATGCGGGACTGTGGCTCAAATGGCTATGATGTTACTGTGGAATTGGAAATGATATTTGCATAGTTAGTGCATAGGATGCACATATTGATATAATTGAAGAATTCTGGGAAATTGTTTTTTTTTTTAAGACAAAAAGTATTTTTTCTACAATTAAGGGATAGTTAAATTGTTTTGGTCTTAAAAGTGGATGCTTTTTGGATTGTGATTGGAACAGAGTTATGACTGTTGTTTGATTTAATTTATTTTTATGAACAATATCTGTATTATTCCCTCTCATATTCTCACTTTTTCACTCATTATAACCCCCTCATGATCCTAATTTCATTTTTACATGCCTTGTTCAATAAGATAAAATTAAAACTCTGTATGAAAGTAGTAAAAGATGACATAGAAATAGGTTGAAGTTGATATATTTTGGTATTGATTGCATAGTCAATTATTTAATGAATTGTTGAGAAATACTTCTGTTCTTACTCCCTTTCATGATATCACTTTTTCACTTATTACAATCCCCCCATAGATCCCATGAACCCTATTTCACTCCCTACTCATTGGGAATTATTAAATGATTTTTATGGATTGAATTGCATGGGCTTATGTCAATTTCTGAGCCAAACTTTGTTTCATATAAAGAGAATGTCATGTATGGTCTGTTAAGGGCTAGTTGCTAATAAATTTTTGCTTAGAGGATGAGTTTCTTCAGCAAAGGAAGACATGGTAGAAACAATAGGGGAAGAGGTAACTGGAACAGACGGCCTAGAAGGCCCAGATTATCAATTCATTTTGATATCAATCCTCGGGATTTGAATCAAATTTTTCAAGATGGGTTCTACGACTCTTAATGTTCTTAGGAATATGCCATTTTGTAATAGCTTGGATTTTTTCAAGGTCCACCTTAACCCCTTCCCTTGAAACAATAAGACCCAAATACTCTACTTCGTGTTTCCCAAAAGAACATTTGGATCTTTTTACATACAATTGATTGTTCTCAAGAATTCTTCCCCCACCAAAATTTTACCTACTTAATGTTGAATCTTGTGTTATCTAAAGATAATAGAACACATCTCTAAAAAAATACAAAAAATGATCTTGCTAACCATGGAAAAAACTCTTAAAATAACAAGAAAAATAGCTTGTGCAAAAACCCTAACTTCCACAAGAAATATATCATAAAATATAATTAGTCAAAATATGAAAACTTTTCCACATGTACTTCACTGTGTCAACTCAGGATTTT
>JZKD02S2402308.1:0-15111 GCA_000966675.3 Picea glauca
TTACAGTTGACGAGCAGTCAATTTCGCTCGTCAACAAATGACACTAGAAGGAGGGTGTGAATATTATTAATGGCACGAGGAGGTTGCAAGACTCCTCCCCCACCTACCCGCTCACCTATAATAACAAGAATTTATTCAGACAACAACATTGTCCCTCAAACAACAACCACATCAAACGACCATCCACGAATCACCGTTGAACTAGTAACTCCAAATCCCCCAGGGATCGACATACAAGAAATTTTTCATCAATCCCTCATAAGAATGCACAGTGCCTTGGCCTATATCAGACAACCGAATCGGCGTTTGAACCAACCATTAGACTTTTCTGATATCAGGGAGCAACTGGAAGGTACCAATCTTACCCTAAACCCTACGGATCTAAATCATATCCTCACTCTTGCAACAGGAGGGTCTGGTATTCCACCATCACCACCCCCTTCATCTCCTTCTTCTTCTGGAGAAGAATCATCAGATGAAGGTAGTTCCTCATCTCAGCCTTTGACGCCACCCACACCTATGGCCAATCCAAAAAATCCCACCAGACCTTGGCTTGACCAAGATGTAGTGGCCATACTTGGGCCCCAACATTCTTTTCCTAAACATCCAGAGAAATGGTTCCCTAAATTTGACCCAGATTCGAAGAAAATTGTTGAAGATCATATCAAAAAATTTATGCTATCCATTAGGATCCATAGTGTTGAGCACGAAGACGTAGTGTGAAGATTGTTTCTCTACACCTTTGAAGGTAATGCCTCCACCTGGTACTTTTCCCAACAACCCCACACCATCGTGTCATGAGATAAATTCGAGGCCTGTTTCCTTGAGAAATTTAGAGATGATAAGTCTCCCAAAGTTCTAGTCATGGAACTCTCTAGTTTAAATATGAACCCCAAAGAAAAGATAAAAGACTTTAATCAAAGGTTCCTAACATTAAAGAACCGAATCCCCATGGATTCGATGCCTGCCAAAAATCTTATCGTCGCATACTACACGAAAGCCTTACATCAAAACATAGCCATTTGGGTAAAAAGGTCCAAGAAAGCCACATTGTTAGAAGCCTTCAAAGAGGCGAGTCAAATCAAGAAAGATATTCCCAGCCTAAAAGACAATACCTTTAACGAGGCAGAGACTATTTCATCCTCCAAGAAGAAGATCAAAATCCTTCCTAGACCCCCTCAAAACAAAACTCAACCAGATAGTTTGGATCTAGAAAACTTACAGAAGGTCATTCAAAAGTTTTCTAATCAAGTTATAGATTTGAAAAGGTTGGCTGAAGAAGATTCTTCGAGCAAAGGGCCTTACAAACCCCCTTTTAGGAAGTCTTTTCCCACAAACCGACCTAACACAAATTCTGAAGGCCTAAATCTAGAAAGCTTACAATTTTCTATTCAAACGATTCTAGAAGCACATGATAACTTGATTCCTCCTGAGATTCCTGAAGAAATAGCTGAATAAGAGATAGTAGAAGAGGATGAATCCTCCCCAAACATTTTCAGACATTTTTCGGATAGTATTTTTCAAGCTAATTTTGAAACAATGCATCCTTACAATACGAGGAGCAAGATAACAAATAAGTCTTCTTCTGAAATTATAACTAATGCACCTCCAAAATAGTCTAAATCAATTGAGACTAAATAGAATTCAACATCCCCAAGTTTAGAGTATGATTTGATTGAGGATCTAAAAAAGATTAGGGCTAACATCTCTGTTTACGAATTATTAAAATTCCCTTTTCTGCTACAAAAGATGCTGCAGAATATTGTGGAAAACAACAAAAATAGCAATCTGAATAGCAACAAGGTTGTTGAAAACAACCCCAAAAATCCTCAAAAGGTCTCTGCCAAAACAATGTCAGAGCCTTCTGATAAAAGAGACCTTGCTGTAAAAAGTGTAACAAATGTAGATAAACTAGTTTCAGGGGCTGCGATTAAAAAACAACAAACCTCTGATGTTAATACTCATAGAAATGTCCCTCCCTTTTTGTTGAATTTTGAAATTTTCAATAGGAATGTACATAACTGTATGGTAGATTCAGGTGCATCATCAAACATAATGCCTTGGTCTGTATGTCAAAAAATTAATGCCAAAGTTCAACCGTCCAGCCTGAAAATTATTCAGCTGGATCGAACTAGTGTTAAAGTAATAGGTGAATTAAAAAATGTGCTTATCAGATTATCATCTAATCCTAAAGTCCATCAAGTCATTGATATCATTGTCGTAGATATCCCATAAGTATATGGTTTGTTTTTAAGTAGAGATTGGTCTGAAGAACTACATGAATATTTTGCAATGGACTGGTCTCACTTGTGGCTGCCTGAAAATGGAAAGCCTAACAGAATCAAGGTAAATCGTGAGAGTTACCTTAAGTTCACGGTAACCAATTTAAATGATCCTAATGAAGCATTCACTGCTTCCGCAAATTCACCCGAAATACAGGGGATGGACACTTTTTTCGATAATTTCATGGCTGAAACCTCTACCATTACTGACCCGGAAAAACAATCCAAAATTATGACATGCATGCAGTCGACAACCTTCTCTCAGTGGCCACATGCACCTGATGAAAATCAAATATGGTCTCTTTACTTCGATGGGTCAAAATATAAGGAAGGACCTAGTGCAGGGTGCGTGCTCATTGATCCAACAGGTAACAAGACTTTGATTGCTTGTCGGTTAGAATTCGAATGCACAAACAACATGGCTGAATACGAGGCACTCCTACAAGGTCTAAAAAAAAGCACTAGATTTGAACATTCAAAATTTGACTGTCTTTGGTGATTCATAAATCATGGTTAGACAGGTAAAAAATTCTATCCACTGTTTATCTCTGCACCTTAAAATCTATTAGACTGAGGTATGGAATTTGATGAACAAGTTTTCTATGTTTAACATAAATTCTATTCCTAGATTGAATAATGCCGAGGTAGATTTGTTAGCTAACGTCACCTCAAAACGTTTTCCTACAGAAGGCCTATCTCCGAATGCATTTTCCGTCGAATTATTGTTCAGACCATCCATCCTGGACAACATCACAAATTGGAGAGTCTTTGATGACGATCAACAGATCATTAGTTTTCTACACATGGAAGAGACTTTCTAGGGCGTAGTGATTGATGAAGGTACCCACGACAAAAACCTTCACGATTTTATGGTAATACCAGATCCAAGATCCCCAGATTCTGCATCGGATATGGTAAACTCTATCCCAAAATCTGTGGTTAGACTAGAAAATTTTTATGATCTTCACGATAAGTTCAGAAAATCAGTGAATTGTAAAATGAATAGTTCTTCCTTGACACATGAAAAAGTAAATTTGGGAACTAAAGACAACCCACAGTGCATCAATTTGGGGTTGGGATGTTTTGAGCAAGAAAAGGTAGAATTTATTAAGTTGTTTAAGGAATTCAAAGATGTCTTTGCCTGGGCATACGACGACCTAAAAACCTTTGATCCTAACATCATACAACACATTATTCCCATGAAACCACAGACCCAACCTTTTGTTGACTGGCGAAATTGATCGTCCGTCAACTGGGAGAGTGGAACCGGTCTGGGGTTGTCTAAATAACCCAAGCCGTTTGGAATGAACCACCCTGATGAGTTTAACGGCTCCGTTGGCTGCTCTAAGGTCTCCTATGAAAACCAAAGAGAGAAATTGATCTGAGCTAAATAATCTAAACAAACCAAACTAAATAAAACTAATAAAACAAACTAAAATTAAACTAAAACTAAATATAACTATTCTAACTATAATATACAATCCACTAATTACTATTGTAATAACTCAAATCAACTATCTAATTATCAGTTGCAATATTATTTATTCACAAATGTACACTATAAACAACCTACATATTTAATTAAAACCTGCAAAACACATGTGTTTTCTGCCCTAAGACAACCAAGAATCTCTTTTTTATTTTTTATATTTTATGAAAAAGAAATAAACATTACTGAATTAAACAATCTAATATATTTACTGAAATTAAACAATCTAATATATTTACTAAAATTAAACAATCTAATATAAATCTAATTAAAATTACATCTAAATTAAACTACTTAATGAAACAGTAACCAACAAACTAATTGACCTGGAAATGCTCCAAGTCTGCCTTGTGTGTGATAACTTCTGAGCTGGTCGGAGGAGGAAACTCGCACCGAATTGGTTCAATAGCTTCTCGTAAATGATATCCTGTGTTTCTCCTTGAAATGTTTTACAGAACAAACAAGACATAAAATAAAATCATAACAATCTTATGATTATAAATTCCTGCAATAAGGGAAACCTGTTATGTAAAAAATTATATATAACAACTCAATCTATGAAGAAGATAAACCTGTCATTCATAAAATGAATTAACAATTGTTGTGTCTTTTATCTATTTGGAAGAGACAAGATATGGATAAGAGTGATCAAAATTATATCATTTGCACATGATTTAGATAGCTAAAGTAGTCATAAACCATAAACAAAGTGATATACTAAACATGAAACAAAATGTTGATATATTGAGAAGCTAAAGCTGTGACAAAACATCATTTCTGCTTCAGTCTGTATTAGAAATCCATATCCTTTTTCTCCCATGAATGAGGATCTTGATTATTACAAAAATCATAAGTATATATAGGTTTCTTCACAAGGTAAAACTTCCTTGTGGATAATATTAAATTGTTTTACATAATCTGGGAAAAATCCCAAAATCTCCTAAACTAGGAAATGAAATGCAATTAAAATCTTTGAAACATCCCCTAACTGCTCAACAACTCAATTGCAATTCGAATTTACCTGCAGTAGAACACAAATATCCAATTAGAAAGATATTTCAACAACAAAACACTAAAAAAATTGATTCTACAGACTTAGCTACAGAATCATCTGATTCTGTAGCTAGTCTAAAATAGCATATAGAATCAGATAGAAATCAAATGAAATCTTTTTAAAACAATCCAATTTAATTTTCTTTTAATAAACATGAAAATTGAATTACTAATGGCTCAAGCAAATGTATCATTCAAATCAAACTAAATTGAAAAGGATGCAATCGGGACAGGGTAAGAATGCTCTGTTTTTTCAATTGCCATAAAATCGGATCAAATCATAACAGGACTGTTTCATAAATCAAATCAACGGTGAACCGAATCATATAAGATATGATGCAATCATAATTGATTTGCATAGGATTCATATCGTTTTAATCAAATGCCAATATAGAAGAACTGTCACGATTATTATCAAAATGAAACATGCATAACGATATCCATAAAACTTTGCCATAGACTTCGTTCACTGAGTGTCAAACAGTTCACAGATATGACCGAAATAATGGTCGTAACCATTATTGACTCATTATAGTTATAGCACTGATATCATTCAATCAAGTGTAAATATAGGTAAAATGTTTCGATTGTATTCAAACGAAATCATACTCAATGAGTATCAAACCAATGAATTTCGTTATTGATCACCACACAGTCAACAGACAGGAGCGTAACAGAATTAACAAAATTCATAATATAAATTGGGTGAAGAATCAAAGCGAATGTGGCTGAGTTTAATTATAGAAATAAATCGCCATTCTGGGCATAATCGTTTTCGTTCCCAAATTGACATTTAAACAGTATGTTTGTTGAAATATGAACGAGCTGATAACGCGGTCAAACAATGTGAATCGAACAATTACAAATTTGGTTATGTATTAACATAATGACATTCGAATTCGTTGAATCAGGCATGGATTATAACATTTATGCTAACCACATCGTATAGAATATAACCAATTCAAATCGAACCATTTACTGCATTCAAAATTGGAACACTAGAAACAACCTATGTTTAGAAAATATTAACAACCTCGATTATCAACAGAGTATCCAATTAAAAAAAATTACAATAAATCAAACCTATCCCATGATCACTTGAATCAAAGCCAAATCCAATCGAAACTTAAACGATAATGAAAATTGATTTATCAAAACAAAAATATATACAAAAATGCATGCTTATGTGACAGAGAAGATCCACGGTATAACAGAGTTTATGATCATGTCATATAAATAGGTGAAATTCATAACAATGAGGCTGTTCGAACTACGCCAATCTTGAATTGACGAATGTTGTTTCCGACTCCACGTTCTTGAACAAAATCGAACCAGTTGTTCGCTGCTTCTTATCAGTGGATGGCATTTTACCCTGTTGACTAGATAGCCTTGCAACCTGATCTTCCAGAGCATGAATTCTGGATTGCAACATTGGCACATCAATGTAATACCTTTCTAACCATACACCACACTGATCGCATGGTGGAGCTGCTAGTTGAGATAGAACAGGAGGGGGTTTCGACGAGTCACCAGGGGTTTCATAGGGAATTTTGATGCCGGGATAATTTGGATCGTTTAGCAAACACGGTGGTAGGTTCTTCAGAAAATCATATGCGGGTTTATCACACAGGCCTTCAGAATAGGGATACTCGCTGGCTAGGTAGCGTTCAATCTCTGAGTCGGAGTCTTCACTTACCATAATAGGCTCAGGGTTGACAGGGACTTTAGGTTTGTTTCTTGCCATGTGAGATATTAATCGAGCATTCTTCTTGACTTTAGAATTCGCATTGGGTCTGGTTTTGGTATTTTTTAGCCACGGGTTTAACATCTCCCACATCTGTGGTCACATAGTTGGGTAGATTAATAGATGGCTTAGGTAGGGGTTTGGGTAGCAGAGCACTGTAAGGAACAGGGGGTACTGACTTGCTCTCGCTCACCACAGGTTTATCAACCTATGGTGGGCTTGAGTCTTCAAACTTATTGCGTTGAAGAAAATCATTCCAACAGTCCCATCGTAATCCCAAATGACAGACCACAAGCATTTTAATTAACCCAAAATGAAATAGACTGCCATCGGCCTGGTTTCGTTTGTACCTTTTGGAAATTTTAAACAGACTCCTATGCAAGTAGTAAGGCATGTTAAGTTCATAACCCATGAAAACCATCAGTAACCGAAGGTGATACAAGAACACAAAACCATACATGCCCTCGTAAGTAATGAATTGCTTGGTTACCATGAGCAAGTCATGCCATCGTTGCTTTAGCATATTTGCAGGAAGACCCTTGTCACAAGAACTCACTCTTCGTGAATGAAAGAGTAATGTCCACGGGACATTCTCCAATTTACAATTTTTCGACCATCTCTGTCCAACAACAGGTAGACTGGTAGCTAGACTAAGAAACTTCTCATCAATTTCCAACTACACATCCCCAACCTTGGCTCGACAGCCATCGAAGGTTAATGCAAATTGCCTAGCCACGTTAGGGTTATAACCATCAAACTTTCATATGAACGGGAGCCATCCGAATTCCTCAAGGTCACTCTAAGCACCATCAAACATTAACAATGCCTGGAAGCCATTGGGTTCAGCCCTCAATACTGGAGCCATGGTTCGGGCTCATGGTAGGGTTTGGATAAACACACAGGAGAAAAATCGTTTAGGCCAACAGTTGAGAACGAGGAAAGGGGAGGTGAATCAATATGCACGTGCGAAGGTGGTGGGTTAGTTCATCGCCATGCAAAACATTAATGGCACAATACCATCCCTGTTCAGTCAATCATAACACGAACCAAAATGTTCGACCATCCCAAGATTTAAACGGTGAATGATAATATACCAATGCGCCAAACTATGGTTTGAAACCATGAATGTTCAACGTAAAATCAAACCCACAAATTAATCATACGCCAAGTAATAATTCAAACCATAAAATAAAAATCCAAAAGTTTAATCAATGCGCTATTGTGAAACTTCAAACCATTGCCATTCAATATAAAATCAAACTCATATGTTACCCATGCACTTGTTGCATAATCAAAGTTTATAAAACATGATAAGAGATTTCATAAAATCGATAGGCCAAGAGCTTATAATAGTAAGGATCGAAACATAATCAACCATAACTCTTATGAAATAAAGCATAACTCATAAATTCACATGCTCAATACCTTATCAATCAAATAATAACCAGGTTGCGCAATCAAAGCAAGAATGTCACAGTTTGAAAAATCTCCTCAGCCACATAATAATAAACCAAAGGTAAGTACCAATCAGAATATCGATGAGAAGCTTATGACAATTAAAATATCGATGGAGGAGTTTTCACGCTTTCAGACATGAAAAATAGATCGAAACCAATTTGCAAATGTCGCATGAAATGAAAATATCGTTAATTTTCAAAATGCGACGACAATTTGAAGTTCAGAAGATGTAGGTGTAGGAAGCTTAGAGGTCAATAGAAAAAATTGTATTGGCTGCCAACACCTTTTCAACAAAAGTTAAGAAAGATGCACCAAAAACTTGAACCAACAGTCAAGAAAGAATTAAAAAAATTCCTGAATGAAAAAATAATCTTCCCAGTAAGGCATACACAATGGGTCTCTAATCTTGTCCCTGTGAGGAAGAAGAATGGTGAAATCCGACTATGTGTCGATTTCTGAAATCTTAACTGAGCGTCTGATAAAGAGAACTACCCTGTCCCTCCCATGGAGCAGATCCTTGAACAAGTATCTGGTTCTGAAATATTATCCTTGTTGGATGGTTTTTCATGGTATAACCAAGTCCTTATGTCTCCCCCAGACCAGCTCAAAACTACTTTCTGTACCCCATGGGGCACCTATGCTTATAGGAAGATGCCCTTTGGGCTCATAAATGTCGGTGCCACTTTTTAGAGAGCGATGGATATCTCTTTCCATGGTTTAATTAATCAATCTATAGTAGTTTACCTGAATGACATCTATGTCTTCTAAAAAAATAAAGGGGATCATCTAGCTCATCTAAGATCTGTTCTACAGTGATGTCATAAGTACGACATTTCTTTAAATCCTAAAAAATCTGTCTTCGCAGTAGAACAAGGTAAGATCCTCGGATTCATTGTATTAAATGAAGGGATGATTATTGACCCAGAAAGGACCCAAGTCATTTCAAAACTGCCCCCTCCCTCATAAAAAAAGTCCATGCAATCTTTCTTAGGATAGATAAACTTTGTTAGGAGATTCATCCCCAACTTTTCAGAAATGGTCAGACCATTACAAAATTTAATAAAAAAGGATGCACGGTATTATTGGGGACCCTTAGAAAGTTAGGCTTTTGACCAAATAAAAAAGGCTATAATAGACGATCCTTCCCTAATGAGCCCTAATTTTTTGCGAGACTTCACCCTCTACACGTTTGCCTCTGATCGCTCTTACGCTGCTGTCCTAACCCAAAAGAATGCTAAAAACAACGAAGTCCCAATTGCCTTTATGAGCTCAGCCTTCAAGGGAGTAGAACTTAATTACCGAGTAGTAGATCAGTAAGCTTATGCTGTTTTTAAAGCAGTAAAACAATTTTGATCTTATTTGCTGAAATCTAGGACGAAAATCATTGTCCCTTACCCTGCTGTCAGAAATTTGTTAGTACAGAAAGAACTAGGTGAAAAAAGGGAAAACTGGGTCACATCCTTACAAGAATATGACATAGAAATCACCCCAGCACAAATTGTTAGAGGCCAAGGTTTATGTAAGTTGGTTGTTGATTTAACTATAGGACAACAAAATGAAACTGATATGTTAATTCCATATCAACACTATCAAAATCAAATCTGCTGTGCACAAAACCTTACTAGTCCCTGGTACAACGACATCCAATTTTGTCTTATACATGGATCAACTCCCTGTCACCTTGATCCCCCAAAAAGGAGGGCACTAAGATTAAAATATGCCTCTTTTTAGCTGATTAACGATATTTTGTTTTGCCAAAATTTTGATGGAATACTTATGCGCTGTCTTGAAAAAGATGAAGCAGAAAAAATCTTATTGGAGTTACATGCAGGGGAAGCTGGTGGGAATTTTGGTGGAGACACCACCGCCCACAAGGTATTAAGATCAGGTTATTACTGGCCTACCCTTTTCAAAGATGCTCATGCCTTATGTCGCAAGTGTGTAATTTGTCAAAAAGCATCTGGCCGAATACAAAAACCAACATTCCCACTGTAACCAGTTTTGGTAGACTCCTGTTTTCAGCAGTGGGGCCTGAATATTATAGGTCCAATCAATCTGACATCCTTGTAGCTGCATAAATACATCATAACAACCACATATTATTTCACCAGATGACCTGAGACTGCCCCATTAAAAGTTGTAAACACCATTCAGGTAATATCCTTCCTGAATTCAAATATTATCACTCGTTTCGGTATTCCTGAATGCCTAGTATTTGACAATGCTTCTTATTTTTTGTCTCTTGAAATGAGTGATTTCGCTCTAGAAAAAGGAATTAAATTAAAGTACTCTGCCAGCTATTAGCCCCAAGGAAATGGTTTGGCAGAATCAACTAATAAAAACCTGATCAAAATCATCAAGAGAACGGTCTCCGAAAACCATAAAAACGGGCATAACGCACTATTGAATGCAATCTGGGCTGACAGGGTAACTCCTAAAACTACTGTTGGTAATTCCCCCTTTTTTCTCGTTTACGGAAGGGAAGCGATTCTTCCACCACATGTCCTTCTTCCATCTCTTCAGTTATCATAGAAGGTGCAAGAAGAAGACTGTCCTCCCTTGGAGAGTCAGATTAACGCTTTTCTTAAGTTAGAGGAAGTAAGGGCTCAAGCAAAATGAAAATTGGATCAACATCAAATCATTGTTAAAAAATGGTTTGATTCTAATTTTGCCTCTGACATAAATTTTGAGGTAGGCGACCTTGTCCTTAAGTGGGACAAACCTCATGAGGGAAAATGAGAGCATACTAAGTTTCAAAACTTGTGGTTGGGACTATTTTTAATTGCTGAGAAACTGGGTCCCAGTTCCTTTCACCTGTAGAATTTAGAGGGACAACCATACACCTTCCCGGTGAATGGCCAAGCTCTCAAAAAGTACTTCACCTGATGATGCTCCCATACACCCTTTTTAAATATTTTCTATTTTGTTTTACTTGCTGTTTGTTTTTCTTTTCTGGTTTGTTTTGGTTTTCATTTCTGCTTATCAGTCTTGTTTTGAAACACACATGCCTACACCATGGGTTAGCTCAGACAAAGAAAACATAAAACTTCCCCTCGAAAATAACTATTGAAAATTGTCAGAACATCAATTGCTGTACTTCTCTGAAATTGTAGCCTTGCTAAAGATGACTTTTTGTTTGAAAAACATTTTCTCGGTTTCAATCTGCAATTGAAAGTATTCATGACCATCTATAAAAATATTTTTATACTGTCCCTATTGTTTAAGAGAGCAACTCAATGATGTATCCCTGTTCTTGAAAGTTGGTTTTATTAATGAACTATTTTTGGATCTTGATGAAGGACAACACAATTTTTTTTTAAGGTCTCTGACATAAAGACTGGAATTTTCAGTGTCACCCCACTCTATTTAATATTTAAAACAAATTATAATATGAATAAACTCTCAGAGAGCTGTGGGAAGTGTTTGTAAACCCACTGGGACACTGAACATGTCTATTGGCAGCGAGTAAATGCATGCATGACACCAAGATAACTTCACCGGGGTACTGAACAGGCCCGCTGGCAGTGAAGCAATGTCAGATGAAAGAAAATTATCAGATATGGATTTCGTTTTGTCCTTAAACGTCCTTCGTTCTGATATGATATTTCTTGACAGGATACGGATGTCAGAGTGGGTTAATTGACATCCCTGTCGAGGCTATGGATGCCTGCTGGCAACAACGACCCTATCAACAGTATCAGAGATTTTAACTTAACATCGTGGCTTTCTTTTGCCAATTTTGTCACTAGTTTTCATTTCTTTAAAAATAAAAGTTATCTGAAATTGGACTGCGTTATGTTTATTTAAGATGTTCAAATATTTTTTTGGTTGTTCTTCGTTTTGAAGTTTTTCAGATTTTTCTAACCTGACCTCATTCATGTAACAGAGATAACTGCTTCTCCCAGCATGTCTCCATTGTTGGCAGCAATAATATAATTGTTATTTTTATAAAATGACCTACGTAAGCTGCCTACATAGGGTCTATGAAATTTTATTACTCTTCATGAGAAGTTTCCTAAACAACAGTTGTAAATCGCCGCTTTTTACTTATCGTCCATTCGTGCTTTGTTTTCATGACTGAAAGCATGAAAGCTTGCGACTGTAATTACCATTTTGTTTTAAAGTTTCAATGAAGGCAAATTGTTTATTTAATTTGTTATGGAGTTTGATTCCTTGCCATGAAGATATTACCCTGTTTTGTTTTTGAACCTTTCAACTCTAAGAATGCCTAAGAGATTGATAGTTTTAACAAACAAAAGACCCCCACCATTTGATTTTTTTTGTATTGGTTTTGGTTTGATCTTTGATCACATTTCTTTCAAAAAACTTTTGATTATTCGACTTTTTAAACTTACCCAACTTTGTAATCAAACCATGATGCGTGAACTTATGTTTTTTTTGAGTACTTTTGTCCTAGCTCGTACTCAATACCAAGGTGGCATACGATGTACAGATTGCCATTACTTCTTAGGATGGTCTCAGGTTTCACAAACTTCTTCGCATGCATTTTAATTAAACACCCTTCCCATCGTATGAGTCATTACATCGTGTATTGTTAGGCTCGGGGTTATGGCTCTGTTTCATTTTTGCAAGCCCTACCTGTATGCTGTGCTTTGATTACCCTCCCGTCTAGTATGGCCCCTGTCGTAAGGATTGAACCAAATGGTATACAAACCCTGCTCTCATACGATGATGCTAGGGAGGATTTGGAAAGAAATCAATAGCATGTTTTCATCAAGAATTTTCAGTGTTTTAATCTTCAAGTTGCCCAAGAGTTTGCCTTATCCTTTGATGGTTGTAGGGAAAAAGTTGGTGATGTGCAATTGGAGGTAACCGAGGAGTTCTTGAGTCAAGACATAGGATTTCCAATGGTTGGTCATAAATGGTTTAAAAACGCGAAAGTGGAGGAAGTCCCTTGGACCTTGCTGTTTACATCACGAAAAATAACCAGTTGTGATAAAGGTATGCCAATTTCATTCCTAAAAGCTCGGTGGCATGATTTACTCACTATGGTGAAACAATTTGTTACATGTGAGGGATGATTCAGACTTGTATTTCTATATCATTTATGCCTGCTTATGAGTTTTATGGGTTTCCCTTTGAATATGCCATATTACCTACTCAGAAGTCTATATAAAATGGGGAAAAGATTTAAGAAACAGAGTTCAGACTCAATTCTTTTTCATCACAGCCTGATTAAAATCATCCTCATACATTAGTTAGAGTCTCAAAATGACTGTTGGGATTCATTTATTACATGAAATGGTTTTGGTAACCCTGAATTGGGAGAAGTAGACAAACACGTCGTTGAGGAAACCCTTGTCCACCCGACGACATCTCTTCCACCTCCCCAGACTTGTGCTTCTTCCCCTAAAATTGAACCCTTGATCTATCCAAAAGTCATTCAACCAGTTACACATTCAAAGGACTGTGTTAAAATTGCAAGGAAACCTACAGGAAAGAAGTTTAAAAGTAATCTTAATGTCAATTTCAAAAACAAAAGAGATGGCGGGCTAATTTCTCGAAGTCTTCAAAATAATACAATCTCTCATGTAGATGCGATTAGCATGATTGAATTTAACGAAAGATCATACTCTAAAATTGACAAATTCCTTGCAGAGGAAGACCCTGTGTCTTTCGGACCACACCCTAACCGACCCTATAACTTTGTCGATAATTTGCCTCCTTGCTTGCAAGACAATCCAGAGTTTCCTGGTGTCCATCTCTACAATAAATCTACTATCTGTATGGAGGCTTCTCTGATCCATAATATTGTTCATTCTGGTGCAAATGCCACACAGTCACAGTGCGATGTCTGTCTATCATGGATCGTTAGATACTATACTAATGTCCCGTTTCTACAGTCACGAGTTAAGTTTTTAAAAGACCAGGTTGATGTTTTAACAAACGTAAACAACAGGCTTGAATCTATCATCCAAGGGAAGGATAAGTGTTTGAAAACCATAGGTCATGTGATTTTTAAAAACGTAGAGGCCACTACAGCCGTCATTAACTCCAAAGTTTCATGATACAGTTTGATTTCATGATTAGAGGTATGATTTTTTTTTAATTTATTAGCATGATTGTGTCATTCTTAAGTTAGATTATTTGGTTTGTTGAATAAACTATTTTTATTATTAGATTGGCCTATTTTGTTTATTCAATAAAATGAGATTTCATTTACTATTATAACTAGCTACAACATCGCAAGATTCTGTAGCCAGTTAAGAAAATTCGAATTGTCTAAATTTATGACAGAGAACATATCTGAGATCTTCCTATTTTCTTTTACTTTCAGGATAATTCAGGAGCCCATGATTTCAAAGATGATATGAGGCACTTTTAAGATCTCCCAACCATATCTATTATGTATTTTGAATAATAGAAATAGATTGTTGTTAGTTTTTGGATATTTAGTAAAATCAGGGTGGTTGCATCCCCCTTATTTTTTGAAACAAATTTGGTCTCAGGAACAGAAACAATTATGTTTCCTCAGGCCTTTATAAACCTTTCATTTTGTAAAAATTGGATCATCTCGGCCTGGGGCAAGAGTATGGGCATTTTATCATAGACTTGAATGGAACAAAATGCACATTACAACTTTAGCTTTTCTGTATGATGTTTTGATTCAAGTTATGTTTATTTCGATTTGATAATAGATGGTGATTGATTTCATCGTCATGATTTATCGCAAGTTGATATGATTCATTTTTATATGTTGTCCATATCTTATGTTTTAGATAAAATACACAGTGATCATCTATCCAGTTTAAATTAGGATATTTATCTCTAATTTCTGTTGAATGTTTACATGCAAGTTCTTACAAGAAGATTTATCTCATCGTAGTTACTTGCAAATCATAAAGACCACTGTGACTGTATCCATTATATGTTCTATTATCATAACTCAATTTCACCATATTCATTTCGCATTTGTTCGGAACAATATTAAGATCCGTTGTAGGTTTACTTCCCGGATAAGGTGGTTGGACATTCTCTATTGAACAAACATTGGATGCATTAATAGGTTAGTCTGTTATTTTATTCTGTTTGCTTGTTTATTTTAGAAGTTGTATATATATATA
>JZKD02S2402308.1:15121-28955 GCA_000966675.3 Picea glauca
ACAATTATTATACATATATTATTTAAATAAACTGTACATATATATATTTAAATGTACATATAGATTTTAGTGATTGTTATTTATTAAGTTATTGTATTTCCTTTAGTTATCTTTTTCGCTTTCTTTAGAACTTGGATCGGCCAACGGAGCCGCTAAACCCGTCGGAGTGAATTAATCCAAATGGCTTGGGTTAATTAGACAACCCCAGACCAGATTCACTCTTCCAGTTGACAAGCAGTCAATTTCGCCTCTCAACACCTTGTCATCATCATTTCATCCATGATTCCAGCTTCAAGTTACTTCATAACCTTTGCAAATATTGTTCTAGTAGAAACCTTACTTCCAACAAAACCCTAAGAAACATTTTTGTCTTATGATGCTTATAATTGTGGTTACTGTTGCTCTTGGAGGAAATTCTTCTTGGCTCAAAGGTTGTAGGAGATGTTGGAAAAGGTTCATAAGCTTCTTGCATGTTTTGGCATCAATTGCAGTCATCAGAGGGAAAAAATGACACCTACAAGAAAGTCCGCAACGCATCCTATTGAAGGCAATACAAATTAACTAAAACTAGAACAGTTTGTAGTGCACTCTCATTTTCATAATATCTAGAAAAATACGAACTAGGTTTTTTCCAAAATTTGTGTGGAGAAGAAACATAGGCTTGTTTACTAGCTGACCAAAATTTATCCTGGCCCAGTTCTTCATTTGGGATAAATGTTGAAAATACCACCTACGAGAAAGTTCACAACGCCATTGTCAGGCGCTGCAAACTCATTTCATGTAGCAACTTCTTCTAAATATTTTATCATAAATACGAAATGGCGATGTGGGTTTTTCTAAAATTTGTTGTGGAGGATCATTAGTATGGCATTGATCTGATGACAAAAAATCAGCCTGGCCCATTTTGGAATTTGAAAGATAAAATTAAAACACCAGTGCACTCCAAACTGGCGTTGCAATTCAGAAAATTATTGGATGTTCACCTTGTTTGGAGGATGCCACCTATCAAGGAGGGTTCAAATGACTTATCAAAGATTAGTTAGATGCTAAAGAAAACCTGCACCTGATATTTAACTCCATTAAAACCTCATGTAGTGAGTTGAAAACAAATTTATCAATGACTTCCAACAACTTCCTAAAATTTAATAGTTTGATGGATTTTTGTCTCTTTGACTTTTGCCACCTATTTCCAAGGCCCAGAATCCAATGAAAGAGACGTGAATCGACCTCCTAAGTATAATTTGGATGTTATTTTCTATTTAATGGGTGAGAGGAATCAAGAGAGGGGTTCAAGTGATTCTAGATAGGGTAACTTATATTATTTTTTCAGCCAACTGTGTAAAGTCTCCATGACTGTATATATCAGATTTAAGACTCTTTGTTAATCAAAGATCAACCTCTTTTCTTATTACTGGATTCTGTATTCAATATTTCTTTGATGTGGATTATTGGTGAATGATTCATCTCCGTTACTTGTTCAAATGTTGCATTAAAGGATTTTTTTTTATCTACTGGTGCAAGTGCTATCAGAGCTTTATTTCTCATTATTTAGGAGGTTCCTTTTGATGAGAATTTCTGCTATATGTGTCATAATTTCCTGTTGTGATCTGATGCATGTATTACAATTTTCTTTAGTCTTCGATATTTCATTTATGTTTCAAACACACTGATCTGAAGTTATTCAACCCTTTCTTGATGGTGTATACCTTCTGGAGATTTTTTGCTGATATTTAAATACAATTCCATGAATATTTGTTGCAATTGATCTTAACTTCTACAAAAATTTTACCAAATTATGGAATGTGTTGATGGGTATTAGGCTTTCTCTTTAGTAGTCTAAGAGCAACTCCTAGTGCTAACATTTCTTCTTCTGGCTTCTCTTCTTCATCTACTTCTTCTTTCATATATTCCTCATCATCCTGCACTTATGAATATTTTCTTCCTTCTTTTCCCTTTCGTACATTAGTCTCGTTAATCATTACATTGATGCTTTTCATGATTTCGTTGAGTCTTGGATTGAAGCATTTATATGCTTTTCTTTTTCTTGAATACCCAACTAGTATGCCCTTATCTTCTCGGGAGTCAAATTTTCCAAGCCTGCCATCTTCTCTTTTGATATAACATTTTCTTTGAAATACTGTGAAATGCTTCACATTCGTCAGTCTTCCTTTCCATAACTCGTAGGGAGTTTTATCACTGTTACATCTGAAAATTCCCCTGTTTAGGATATGAACTATTGTATGTACTGCTTGTGCCCAAAATATGTCACTGGCCTTGGAATTTTTCAACATGGTTCTAGCCATTTCTTGTACTGTTCTTTTGTTCCTTTCAACAACTCCATTTTGCTGAGGTGTCCTAGCTGCTGAGATCTGTCTTTTTATTTCATGTTCACCAAAAAAGTCCCTGAATTCCTTTGATGTAAATTATCATTCATTATTTGATCTGAAACACTTGATTTTCAATTCCATCACAATTTCAACCATATCTTTGTATATCTTGAAGTGTTTGAATGCCTCTGGCTTATTCCTGAGAAAGAAAACTATAGTCATTCTTGTGTAGTCTTCAACCAATAGCATGAAGTATTGTTCACAATTTAATCCCTTCGTTCTTGTAGGTGCACATAGATTAGTGTGTACAATGTCCAATGGTTTTTTCATGGAGTAATCTTTTGATTTGAACTTGGTCCTAGTTTGTTTTCCTTGTAGACAATTCTCACAAAGAGTATTTGCTGGCTTCAAGATATCAACCATTTCTTTCACTGCTTCCTTTCTGTTGATTTTGATAAGGTTATCAAAGTTTTTGTGACCCATCCTTATGTGACAGAGCCAAATTTCATTTTATTTTCCTAAGAAACATCTTTCCTTCCCAATTTCATTTAGGATATATATGTTGTTTGGAGTTCTTCTAGCTACAACCACTAACTTTCTTGATCCTTCTTTCCTTATGTCACAATTTTTTGAGGAAAAAAAAGTTTGTTTCCTTGATCACACATTTGACTTACACTTAGAATATTGTGCTTCATATCTTATACCAATAGAAAATTTTATTCCTTCGCATCTTTGCTTCCAAGCTTGACTGTGCCTCTTCCTATAATTCTGGATGAGTTATCATTTCCAAATGAAGCAGGTCCATCTCGTTCCTTCTTTAGTGTTAGAAACATGTTCTTTCCACCTATCATATGCTTCAAAAAACCGTTGTAAACATACCACCCACTTTTATTATGTTGATCTTGTAAAGCAAGTGAACATTCTTTAGTATTGAACTGATCTTGCTATTATAAGCAAAATCCTTCCGTTGGGATAGATCTAACCTGTCCAACTGTGAAGCTGGTTACAACCACTTTGATAGCACAACACGAGGAAGAGACTACCCACACCTTAGATGGTCCTTCAACTGAGGAGGTAAAGAAGGGGAAAAAAGAGAGGTGAAATAATTACGAGAAGTATTTCTTAGGACCACCCACGCTGGGTGTTGTCCTCCCTCAGCTTCTTGGATGGCCAAAATGGCCCGTGGGTGAAAATTATGGACAATGGGATGAAAATAAGTTCATTGATTTTTAGGAAAACAAACTAAACAATGATAATAACGAGTTGTTAACTCCCTTAAAGCTATGGAAAATGGACCAGAATGGGTTCTCGGGGTAAACCAGGGTCCTGGACAATAGACCAGTGGATGCCTCAAGTGAAAAAGGTAAAAAATAAGGGTGAAAAGTGAGTTTAAAATATACAACCAAGTATTTTCAAATGGTTGTCAATTACAAACAGAAAGCTGTTCAAAGATTTTAAGCCAGGGAAACAAGCCCAAAATGTCTTAGTACTCCTCGAGGTGACCCAAGAAGAGATCCCCAAAAATTGTCAAATCAAAAGGGGGGTTGTAAATGAAGATGGAAAACCTTTCTACAAGCTTTTATAACTATGTTTAGGAGAGTATTTACAACTGCAATTTTTTTTCATGGATGAAGGCGGGACTGGAAAAAGGTTTGAATTTAAAATGTATTTTATTTGTGAATTTTCAGTTTATTAACACATGCATTGGCCACCAAATTGTTTTAAAGGTTATCCCGATCAGGAAAACAACTATTATCTCAGAATTGTGGCAACCAATATAAGGAGAGTAGTCTTAGTGGACCATAGAGGTTAGGTTGAAGAGTGCCCCATAGAGTTAAGAGAAGCAAGGATTATTCGCTTCTTGTCACTCACGATTTCAGACTCTTAAATCTGCTTGGATGGAAGAAGGATACCTGTGAAAAGGAAGAGGCCCGGGACCTCCCCAAAGGGAGTTTTAGCTGAGCTTACCCAAGTAGTGTAGTATCCCAACCAAGATGAACTATTCAACTCCTTGACCATGTGGTACTAAGTAAATACCACTCAATTTGATTTCTTCCATGTTTTGCAACTGTATATGAAGTGAACTAGGACAGTTCTTGTCCATCCACGGCTGTCGGATTCACTGGGTTGAAGGCCCAAGGTGTCGGGAAATTGAAGAGTTTCTTAGGGGTGAAAGGGGCCTTCGGTATTGGTCGTTGTATTTAAGGAAATGCCCACTTTTTAGGCACATTTCAGACCTGATTACACCCCCCCTTTCCTACCTATAAGTTTCCCTCTGAGCTGACCGAAGCATGGCTTTGATTTGTGCCTTTTCTGGCGAAGGGAACCCGGGGGCTTGAAACTTGGGATGATTTTCCCCTGTACCAAACATACACAAAAATTAGTTTTTATGTTTCCATTATGTATATTTATTCTCTACATTTCCACTTCCTTTTGTTTGGTGAAAATCTGACACCGAATGAGTAAGATATGACCCTAGAAAGGTACGCGGGAAGGAACTGGTCGGGAGACTGATCAGGGAAAAATTGAAATGGAGGAAAAATTATGGGCTGGATACTAGAATTGAAAGGCTTCTATAGGCATGCATACTCTTATATGAAATGGGTTTTCCTCGCTTGGCTCAATTTGGCTTTAGAGGTCCCCAATAAGACCTCCTTTCGACATGTGTTTTTGGGCCAATAACAAGTCCCTATCACTCTGGGATGTACCACTGAAATTTTGGGCTGAATTTGAGGGTGTTAATTCCATAGTTTCATTCTTGACTTCGCCTCGATCGTTTTGACTATTTACGGGTGAAATTTCTCCTTTGGATGGTGAAGTTATGGTATTAAAAAGCCCAGTGACCCTGGGGGGGGATATAATTTTTTATTGTATAATTTGGTTTTATTATAATTTTTAATAACAATTTTATTTAAAAAAAAAAATTATATATAAAAATGATAGCAAAAAAAAATTAAAATAAAAAAAACAAATTTTTACCCCTCCCCTGATGCCCCTGGTCACCCATATTGTAATATTCCAGATATAAAAAGTATGCAAAATAGAAATAAAATGCTAGAAATGGTAGATAAACAACAATATAAGTAGAACACTACAATAACACTGAAATGATATCAGAATAACACCAGAAAGAGCACTTTGATTCTGAGAGCAATGTTCACTTGCCTCTTTGAGGGGGCAACCTCCAGTCGAGCAGAGATCTGTTACAATAATATCCAAGCTAGGGTTATCATACCCTCGAATCCTATTTATACTAAATATGTCTATCAAAAGAACCATCTAGAGGAAGATCCTTCTAGAAGTGGAAGCTTCTATTAGGTCTTCTTACATTTGACTTATTCTACCTTATTGCAAGGCATTATTAATATTGACCTTTATTACATCCGAATATGTTGTTCTATCTACTTGAGGGGTTAGGTCCCTAACATGTCCTCCCCCTTAAAAACAACCTTTTCCTCAAGGCTTGAGATGTGGAATATGCTGCAGAATGGTAGCTGGTTCCCAAGTGGTATCTGCTGCAGTTGTATCTTTCCACTGGGCTGACACTTCCTTGATGGTTCGCTGACACAGGCGACACTCACGCTGGTCCAAAACTGCTTGTGGATGTATCCAAATGGATCCTTCTTCATCCAACTCAGGAAGGTTGGTTTGAGTTTGGCACTTAGTTCCAATCACCTGCTTTAAGCATGAAACATGAAAAACAAGATTTAACTTAGAGTGACTGGGCAAAGCTAACTAATAGGCCACTTGTCCCACATGCTTGCGAATGGTATAAGAACCATAAAATTTGGGTGCCATCTTCTAACAATGGTGGAACTTGAGGGAATTTTTCTTGTAAGGTTGTAGTTGAAGAAAAACATGATCCCCTTCTGCAAATTGACGTTCAAAGAGACCTTGAACTGCTTGTTGCTTCATGCGATTATGGGCCATGACCAAATTCTCTTTGAGGGTACAAAGAATAGCCTCTCGAACTGTAAGCGTTTGGTCAACCTCATAGAACTTTGAGACACTTGGTAAATATGAGAGAACTGAAGGTGGATTTTTTCCATATACTACTTCAAAAGGAGTCATGGGGGTAGCTGTATGGTATGAAGTGTTGTACCACCATTGAGCTAGGGGTAACCATTGAGCCCACTAATTTTTCCTTTCCGATGCAAACCACCTCAAAATTTGTTCCAAACACTTGTTGACAACTTCGGTTGGACCATTAGTCTGGGGATGATAAGTTGTGTTGAGATGCAATTGGGTGCCTTATAGATTGAACATTTCTTGCCAAAAATTGCTAGTGAAAGTTGGGTCGCGATTAGAAACAATAGAATGTGGCATGCCATGAAGCTTGAAGACCTTATCCATGAAAAGTTGAGCCATAGTGGATTTTGTAGATGGGTGTTGAAGAGCATAAAAATGAGCATACCTGGAAAGACGATCCAATACTACCACGATGACTGATTTATTTCCTGATTTAGGTAAGCCTGTAGTAAAATCCATAGAGATATCCCTCCAAATAGAAGGTGGAATCAGAAGTGGTTGTAGTGTGCCAGGGGATTTGACTGTTTCACCCTTGTTGCATTGACATACATCATATTTAGCTACAAAATTACGAATGTCTTATTTCATACCATCCTAGAAAAAAGAACGTTGGACCTTGTCATAGGTTTTGGTAAACCTAGAGTGCTCAGTTGTGGGTGTAGCATGGAGCTTAGAATGTACCGTGGATTTAATTTTTGAATGTTTACCTAAATATAAACAACCTTTGTATCAAAGCTCATCATGGAGCCAAGAGTACCCTAGGGAAACTGGAGAATTGGAATGGAATTGTTGTATCAGATGCAGACTTTTGGGATCATGTAGCCATTCCTGGAAAATGACTTGGAGCCAATCTGGTACAATGAAGGAGAGAGAAAAAAGGGATCCGTCATCTTCATATTTTCAGGAAAGTGCATCTGCAACCACATTATCTTTTCCTTTCTTGTAAATCATCTCATAATCATATCCAAAGAGCTTATTTACCCATTTTTGTTTCTCTGGGGAGGAAATGTGTTGTTCCAGAAAATACTTGAGGCTTTGATGATCTGTTTTAATTTGGAAGCATTGCCCCAATAGATAAGGGTGCCACAGATCAACAACATGCAAAAGAACCAACATTTCCTTTTCATATATTGATTTGCCAAAATTTTGTTCAGAAAGTTGTTTGCTGGTAAAGGCCAAAGGCCTACCCTCTTGCATAAGGATAGCGCCAATTCCTTTCCCTAAAACATCACATTCTAGGACAAAGGTCTTTGTGAAATCAAGAAGGGCCAGGAATGGAGTGGTGCACATGGCCATATTGAAGGTTTGAAAAGTCTGAGCAACTGTTGGAGTCCAAGTGAAAGAATTCTTTTTAAGGAGTGGAGTGAGAGGTGCCACAATATTTCCATAATTCTTAACAAACTTGCGATAATAACCTGTTAAGCCCAGAAATCGACACAAGATTTTGAGAGTCTTTGGTGAGGCCAGTCTTGCATAGCTTCAATATTTTTAGGATCCACCCTGATAATGTCCTTGCCAACAAGATGACCCAAGTACTCGACTTTCGAGGCACCAAAAGAACATTTAGACTGTTTCAGGAAATTTGGTGCTGAAAGAGTAGATGGAGAACTCGATCCCCATGAGCAAGATGGTATTTCCAGGTTTTTCTATAGATGAGGATATCATCAATGAAAACTAAGACAAAATGATGGAGAAAAGGATGGAAGACATTATTCATGAGGCTTTGGAAGGTGGAGGAAGCCAAAGGGAATGACCAAAAACTCATAGTGGCCCTCATGAGTTATAAAGGCAGTCTTAGGAATGTATGCCTCTTTCATACGTATATGGTGGTAGCCAGAATGAAGATCAAGTTTAGTTAATAATTGGATGCCAATTCATCCAAGAGGCCATCAATGACAGGAATGAGAAATTTTTATTTAATGGTGAGTTTGTTGAGGGCGCGTAAGTTAGGAAACATGCACCAAGAACCTTATTTTTTTAGGACCATGACCATAGGAGAAGATTAGGGGCTCGTACTAGGGCAGATAATGCATGCATTAAGAAATTATTGAACCATTTTCTCAATTTCATTTTTTTGGGAAAAGGGGTGATGATAGGGACGAATATTGGGAGGAAGGCTTCCTGGTATCAGGGCAATGGAATGATCATGAACACCACAAGAAGGAGGGAGTCCCTGGGGAGTGGAAAAGACAACTTGGTGTTTAGGGATGATGAATTGGAGGTCTTGTGGCACAGAGGGTGTCTCAATTGCTTGTATGGCATGGAGTTGGGCAAAAACACCAGAATGATGTTTTTTGAACATCTTTTTCATGCGATGGGAACTAATGATCTCAAGTGAACCGACGATGATGCCTTGGAACTTATATTGGTGGCCCTCCTAGTCAAATTGCATGGTTAATTCCTTAAAATCCATGAGAATGGTAGCTAGAGAGGTAGTGGGTGGGGCCCAGAGGGCCCATAGTGATAATAGTGGAGGCCATTCAATGTAAGGTGGAATAGGTCCACTATATTATTAAATAAGGCCCACTATGGTAGTTAGATATAATAAATTGGTAATTAGATATAATAAATGTAAGAGGACTTATTAGAAGGTTCTACTTCTAGAAGATTCCTCCTCTAGAATGTTCTTAGGTGATGGTAGTACTATATAAATGGGTTCAAGAAATGTAATGGGATATGAAGATAATTATTGTATTTGTTAAGGTAGCTCAATAGGAGGATGCCCCCTCGAAGAGGCAAGTGAACAGGAGAGGATCCCTTCCATAATAAGATCCATTGTACGGTGTTGCCCTACCTCAAGGGTTTGATAGTAATAAAAGACATTTTTCATATTGTTCTTGTATATCTATTGTGGTGTTTTTGTATTCAGTCTTTGGTTCTTAACAAGTGGTATCAGAGCACTTTCCTTGGCATACATTGTGGGCAAATACTTTTTATTCTTGCAGATTGTTTTTCGGAGAAGAAAAAAGAGAGCCGCGACATTCCAGAAAATTTTGGTATATTTTTGTGAAAAATTTGTAGAAATAGGTTGTAGATATGAGTTCCTCTCAGAAAAAAAACCAAATTTGAAAAAAAAAATCGTCTGAAACAGTGTCCGAGAAGTCAAGATATTCAAGTTTTAAAATTTGCAATTTTTAGGGTTTTTTCCGCGGACGACGACATGATTTTTTATTTATTTATGTAGCAGTTGGAGGCTGAATTTTCCCAAAAAAATTACAGATCTGAGATCCTCTCAAAATTTCACCAAATTTCAAAAACAAAATCAACCGAAACGAAGTCTGGGAAGTGAAGTTATGAGCATTTTAAATTCAACAGTTTTTTAGGGTTTTTCCAGAAAAAACCACGATTTTCTGCCATAACTTATTGTTCTATTTTTTGGGTTTTTTCATGATGGATGTGGGACTAAAGAGTTCATAGGGTGCTCAGATGGATATTTACTCTCAAAACCTCAAATAAATTCTACAAATTACTGAAGCATTCAAATCCCAATTGTATGACACATTGGATGCTAGATTGCATGGCCTCACAAACTACCTCAATGATTGTTTTCATAGTATTCAAGATTCATTGGATAGAATGCAAGAGAGATTTCCTATGGAAGACATCAGAGATGAATATAATCAAAAAATATATGCTCAATATGATTTGGAGGCCGATTGCGATGATTGGTATATGGATAGTTGTCATTTCTGGGATGACAACCACTTTCATATTTTATTTGATAACTCTAATCCACCTTTTGTAGAGAGTATCAATGTGACAAATTGGGAGTCAATGATTATTACCAGTGTCCATCCTGCATATTCTACAGTGATATTATTCCTTCCAGATTCTGCTATGACCATTTTCCACTATGTGGATGGATCTTATTATTTGGATCCACATGACATGTGTTAGTCTTTGAAGCATCATTTTTAGTTGGTTATTGGGTCCCAATATCTTCCATGAGGTGTTCACATGAGCAATTGGACATGGGACCCTAGTTTACAATTGCGGTTGGACTACTTCAGCATGGTGGCTTCCATTTCTCAATGGGACCATGGTTCTCTAGTCTAATTTAACATTGTGGTCCACACTTATCCATGGGACCCTGGTATATGGTTGTACATCAAGCGTTGAAGTGTTGAGGACAATGCTTTCATAAGGGGGATGGAATGTAAGGTAGATAGAGAGGTANGGAGGCCATTCAATGTAAGGTGGACTAGGTCCACTATATTATTAAATAAGGCCTACTATGGTAATTAGATATAATAAATGGGTAATCAGATATAATAAATGTAAGAGGACTTCTTAGAAGGTTCTACTTCTAGAATATTCCTCATTTAGAATGTTCTTAGGTGATGGTAGTACTATATAAAGGGGTTCAAGCAATGTAATGGGATATGAAGAGAATTATTGTATTTGGAGAGGTAGATCAATAGGATGATGCCCCCTCAAAGAGGCAAGTGAACATGAGAAGATCCCTTCCATAATAAGATCCATTCTATGGTGTTACCCCACCTCAAGGGTTTGATAGTAATAAAAGAGATTTTGCATATTGTTCTTGTATATATGTTGTGGTGCTTTTGTATTTAGTATTTGGTTCTTAACTTGGAGTGAGGTCATGTGATGGTAGGCAAAGGGAAGTGTAAGCCCATGAGGAGGAGGGAAATGGAGGGTTGGCACACAGGGTATGGAGGAATGGAGGAGGTGAGCAAGCAGGGAGAGGAGGATAAGGGAGGAGCGGGGGTTTCTTTGCACAGGGAGAGGAGGGAATGGAGTTGGGTGTGCACGTGGGGTGTAGGAGAGGGTTGGAATTGTAGGTGGTGGCATTCTAGTGGCCGATGGGTGGTCGACCAAAAAAATAAATAAAAATTAATTGATTTTTTTAATTTTTGATAAAAGTGGGGTTTTTTTCCCATAGTTTGGGAATGGGAGGTCTTGGGCTCAAACCCCCTCCCCTCATTTTTTTGATTTTTATCCAATTTCTATAATTTTTTAGTGGGGAAAAAGGGAGGGGGTTAGGGTTTAAATCCTAGGGAATGCAAGTTAGAATGTAAAAGCCTGCAAATGGCCATTGAACTCAGAAAATTTCATTCTTTGAAGGGGCCTAGAGGCTTGGGCATGGTGCCCAAGAGGGGTTGAAATTCCCTTCCCTTTGAATCTTTGCAAAGGAAAATTATGAACCATAATCACACAAGCCACCATATATCTGAACTAGCAACAACGCAGACACACATACCAACTCTGAAATCTTAATTTAATGGAAGAAATAACCTTTTTTCAGTGCAAAAACCCATCAAAACCAACACAACAGTGAAACCTCTGGGAAATTTAAAGTAGGGTTAAAAAGGGAGGGTGTCCATGGTTACCTAGCCTTGTTTCTGAGGTTGGTGCATGATTACGGATTGATTCCCAATGAAGACCTGCACTTGAACACTTTGTTTCCATGGTTGTCTGAGTTGCAAAGTTCCTTCCTTATTTAGTGCACCTATCAAATGAGCCAAAGGAGAGGAGGATGGTGGGTTTTTCATTTTCCAATTTGTTTTTAATTTTCTAATTTCCCCAATTATGCATGAGTGGTGCATGCCACCTTTCCCCTTTTCTTTATTTTTTTATTTTTTTATTTTTCCATTATTTTTTAATATTTCCTTCGAAAATTGTTCTAAGTCAAAGTTTGACTTTGAATTTGACTTTTGACCATGACCTTGTTGACTTAGCCAAAAAATTTTGCCAGATGAGACAGGGTCAGAATTGGATGCAGAGCACATCCTTTGAAAGGTTTCGATGATTCCATTGAGAATATGTGGTCACCAATCTGAAATTATGCCACCTCACCCCTCAATTTTGGCCTAAAACAATTACCGCTTAAAGGCCTTGATTTGCTGGTAGGCCCACATTACACTGAATCTTGCGAAAGGCGCAATATTTTCATACAATATCCAATCGAGGAAAATGAAGTACCTATGGAAAGGTATCAATGATTAATTAGAGGAGATGGCCATAGATTTGTGTGTTGGGTCCATTAATGACTGTTTTATCTGTCATGAAACCCCTCTATGCAAGCCGGTTGGCCCCCTTTTCCCGGAATAGTTGCAAACCTTGTGACAACTCTAACTGGGCCGTCCGAGGTCAGAATGAGGAAAAGTAGGAGTAGTTGGAAAGGTGTATGTGTCCATTAAAATGGGGTATCACTTAGTCCCTGATTTAAAATCCCTTAATAACAAATTTTTAACCCTGAAGCACTGCAACCAATCTGGTGTCCAAAAGTGGTCATGAACTTGCGAAAACTCATTCTCACCAACTGGGGGTCAAAACCAAGTATGGGATATATCGTTGGAAATGTATCACACTTCCCTACACCATCCTTAGGTTTGATTTTATTTTTAAAACAAGAATATGAACAGAATCAAAGAAGGAAGCCATAACTATTGGTTTTAGCCATTCGGGTGACGTGTGTCCTCCGTAGGGGGGTCATACAGACTCATAATTAGGCTCATGATAGCTCGTTGAAAAGATTGTCCTGATCCCTACAATATAGCATAATGTTTTTTCCCAAACTGTGACCAGAATTAATTTTATTATTTGTGAAAGGACCCCATCCCCACGAGACCCGCCTAGTGATAGGTGAAAGGGGCCAACGATAACATTTTTGAAAACTACATGCTTAGCTCATCAAATATGAACTAAGAAGACTTGAAATGAGGAATTATGATGTGGGAGGGATTAAGAACTCAAAAATTACGTCAGGAAGGCCTCCCCCGAGGGTAAAATAACATGGTCCCATGACAAGCGAGCAAGGCCGGGATGAGCCTGTTTAGGTACCATTTAAGATTTTGATAAACTTAGTGATGATCATGGTTTTTATATTGCTTCCAAATAAGAGATAGTAGGGTAGGGAGAATCATGATTTTGATATCTATTTGGCCTTACTATCCCTCAACTGACCATGGAAGCACTCACCCAATTAAATCCAACAACCCTAAACTGACCTGGACTATTTCCAACTGACTTGACCTTGCTACCTGATAGTCTCTAGTGCCCGATAAGTCTTTACATACTTAGATAAAAACCCTCTGAAGGAAGCCAATTGATACTCTTTCAAGGGCAGAGGCCATAATAACTTTGACCCCCGCCACTTTCTTCGACTGGAACCATAGCACAAAGGGCTGCTAGGAGCAACCCTCAGGTTAACTTGTGGAGGTAAGGAAACTAACATTTTCTTCCAAGTGAATCGTTGGCAAGCTTTGCATTTTCGAACCAGTAAATGGGAATCTTGGTGGAGTGAAGGCCAAAAGTAAACTGCATATAAAACTTGTTAAGAATGAAATATCAATATAGCATATTAAAACCTCAGAAAAAGTACTCAACGCATTGAAAAAGAGATAATTTCAGATAATAAGATGATTCAAAATGAAAATGTCTCCTTGGTATATATAGGAGACTAGGAGGTATAATTACAACTAATGGCCTAAAGCCAACATAAATAAAATAACATT
>JZKD02S2402330.1:0-11502 GCA_000966675.3 Picea glauca
ATTTGAAGCTCAGTATGGATAAATATGTGTTGCATTCATATTTTGAGGCTCTAGATATGGGTGATGAAGACATTGTTTTGGGATATCCTTGGATATAATCAGTGGGTACCATTAATATAAATGTGAAAAAAAAGTTTCTAAAGCTCTGGTACAAGAAAAAGAAAATTACATTGCAGGATGTGTCCCTTAGTAAGAAATATGGGCCCATGGAAGTTAGTAAATAAGTTATTGTTGAGTATGAATATGAATTGATGACAGATTCTACAGAAGAAGATCAAGCAAAACCACAAGAAGGACACAATAGGGAAGATAAGGAGGTCTTTGAATCAAAGGCACAAAGTGCTGCATATTTGAAGAAAAAAGAATAGATTCCTACAGTTGTTGTATATCACCATCCACATCATATAGAGACACAATAGTCATCAAGTCAAGGGCGTGCACATCAACACATTTATGCACCAGGAAGAAAATTGATCAATAGGTTCATGGAGGACTATCGACACTATGGGAAGAGCTCATGCTACAGAAACAATCCCATGGGAACCCCGACAGGATGCAAAGAAAGATCAGAGTGGCAAGGCAACATATGGACATAGTGTTCGACTTCCATTAGGATGGATGGATGGTTGTACTTGGTACCAATTGGCTACATTTCTTAGCCAATCATATTGTATGGTTTCTTCTCATGTTTCGAGGATGAAACATGTGAAGGGGGGTGGAATGTAGTATACCTAGGGAGTTAATATGGGGTGCCTAAGGAGGTACCCAATGGGAATGTGGCTATGTATTATTAGTAGAAGTCATTTAATATATGAGAATGTGGTCATTCAATGTAAGGTGGATTAGGTCCACTATATTAATAAAGGCCCACTATGGTAGTTAGATGTAATAAATGTGAGAAAAATCTCTAGAAGGTTCCTAGGAGATAGAGAGAGCTATATAAAGAAGTGTAAGCAATGTAATAAAACATAGTGAAGAATATTGTGATTGTATCAAGCATTGTTTGAGGAATGCATTCCTTCCATAAGGAATAATATATGGTGTTACCCTACCTCAAGGGTTTTCTCTATTTCTTGTGTTCCGTATTTGATGAATGGTTAGATGTTTATTATTGGTTTATTATGAGATTTATCTTCATATCTATTCAGGTAGTTAACATTTGTCTTGTCTCATGTTCATATTTTCAACTTTAGCAATCATCCTTGGGAAATCCTCAACCTCGTGACCAATAATTTTACAACAAAGACAAATATGACTTGTACCAGGGAATTCCTTAGCAAGATGTCCCAGTCTTCTTCACTTATAACATAGTGTCAATCCTCTCTTTCTTTGAAACGATCCCCAGCCTCTCATGTACTACGCATTGGGATCACAGTGTTGGACCTGCAATCTGCAAAAATTATTTCTAGGTTCCTGCATCCACTTATTAGTCCAAAAATTCTTTCTATGCATAGGAATAACATATCTTTCTCCATTTCTATAAAATATATTCAGATTGACTCTTTCTTCTAACTGTGCCCTAGTCTTCAGACTAGGACAAAATCTATCAAACATACCTAGATTCATACTTTCGAAGAAAAAATTTCCACTTATCTTACCCTTACCAGAGCACAAAGATTTGAGATCTTACCTCTTTTCTTCAGATCCAGTTTCTTTCGTAGCACAGAGCTTCGCAAGTCAATTAGAATACTATTCACTACAACAACAAATTTACACATAGAGCTTTCTCTTTTCTTTAGTTCCGAGAAATAACAGTTTCAGGTTCCAGAAATAGAACCATTTGTTTGCACAGGGGTAGACCCAGGGTTCAACGCTTCAACAACGCACAAAAAAAACCATAACTACCGGCCCTTTCGGAAACACTTGCGAAGCAGATGAATTCTCACCTGAGGTAGAGGCAGGGGGAATGCAGGACTCAGATGTCTACAACCAAGCTGGCACATAGTTATGTGATTACAACACTTAGCAGAGAACTTAGACAACAATAATTATTAGTTCATGTGTCTCATTCACATCATAGATTAACCCTTATTACAAATCAACACAGTAACAATCAAGATCAAGAAATTACAATCACTTAGCACATAACATTAGCTCAGATATAGAATTTATTCATCTTTAATACCATTAATCACTAAGCAAAAACATCAGATGCATTCATTATACATTATAACAACAACACTAAGAAGATAAACAACATATTTCACATCGCACAAAGCACATCAAGACACAATATATACATGGTTCACCCCAGTGTGGGGCTACGTCCACCAACTTCTTATATTCTTCTTTATTATTATTCTTCAATATTCTTACATTCTACTGCTCCTGTGCACAAAGCCACAAAGCCAAACTTTGCGGAGGATAGGAGATCTGTGTGTTGTGCGCCATATCCTACTTCCCAAAATCAGGTCAAGGCATAGAGCCAACTCCTTAGTAGCATAGAGCCCTAGTTTACACAGCCCATATGCACAAAGCCACTTACAATCTCTTTCACTAAGCCAATATTAACACTTACAACATATGGTGCACATAGCCCTCTATCCAGTTACACTTTTTACATCGCTTAGCTACTTATTTATACATTTACAAAAAGGCCTAAACATGGGTAAACCCATGGGATGACATCCCATAACCCATTACATAAACCGTAAAACCCTTTGTTGGGTCCATAATCCCGCAAAATGAGTAAGATCCCATGATCACGGCTCTTCCTAGGCGCTCCATCTTTGACCACCCTGTCAAAGTCCCAAAAATGGTCAAACATGATCAATGTTTCCTCAAAACTTGGTCAAGGGACAAGATTTGTACACCATCACCAAGGATGTGGGTCACAATTCTTTTGAGCTCAACATCCCCCCTTTCCTTGGCCTACACCCAGTATTCAACGTGGCTTTCCTTCGGCCATATTTCCTACCATTATTGGACACCTCAGAGATAGCAGAGAATTTGACACCAACAAAGATCAATCCTGACTGCATGCAACAAAAATCCAATGATTATATTGTGGAAACACAGATCAAGGGAACTCGACAACAAAGGATCCAACATTATTGAGTCGTCAAAGTAGGGCATCTCCTGCACCATGGTAAGTGGCTCACCTGGGGCCAAATTCAACAAAAATTTCCTCATCTGACGGGGGAACTCAATGAAATGGATACCATTTCTTCCTAAGGAGGGAGGATTTATCCAAGTGGGTACCAATGGCCACCCACCTTTTCCAACTCGCTTAAAACAATTTTCTGGCAATTTTGGCAATTTACTATTTTTAGCAGTTTTTAATTTTCGAGGCCATTTTGAGGGCCTAAATGAAGGTTTTTTTAGATAGAGATTATCAATAATAGCCAAAGGCTCTAATTTATCCCCCAAAATGAATCTCCTCGATGATACCTTTCCAACAAGCTATCGTGCGCCTAAAACTAAGATCATATGCAAAAGTTACGACCCTGGGAAGTTGATGTACTAACTTACCCGAACGGGGCCCACATGACTTTTGGCGCTTCATCTCCTAGGGTTAGGTTTTTGGATGTCTAGGGTTTTTGAAATTCCTGTTTATTGTAAAAATTCCTTCAGAGCCTCATTGTAATATTCTTCTTGTTGAGCACAACTGTCACATCTCTTCTCAGAGATAAGCCACCACCATTCTAGCAAGATTGTTTTCTGTTGCATTTTACAGTTTCAACATATTTCCTTATTGAATAGAAAACTAGTTTTACTGTATCTCTGTTATTCTGTGTTATACATATTTTAATAATTTTTATTCATTTCATCCTGCTCATAAAATACAGATCATGACTATACTGAATCAATATCTGAATCACCTGAATCCTCTAAATCATAACTCTCATATGAAGAAGAGTCGACATGTGCATGCTCATCATATTTGATAGGTGGAAGAAGAAAAGTGTCTGCATGCGGTTGTTGAGGTACATGCAAGACACTTTCCTCGAATTGGGCACTCTGATAAATGATGAGTTGGTATGAGGAAATATCAATGAGTCTGTATCCCTTCACACCGTCAGGGTATCCAACAAAGATATAGTCTGTGCTTTGTGGATCAAGTGCCTTCCTCTTCTTAGAGGGAATCCCGGCCCATGCACGAGAATCGAATATACAAAAATGGGTCACTTCCGGTTTGAGGTTTCTCCAAGCCTCGTAGGGTGTTTTATCCTTGACATATCTATGGAGAGATTTGTTTTGGATGTAGGTTGAAAAAGTAAGTGCTCCAACCCATAATCTCTATGGAAGTGACTTGGCATGTAGCATGCAAGATGACATCTCTTTCAGAGATCTATTTTTCTGCTCAACAAATCTGTTTTGTTGTGGAGTATAGGGAACCANAAACATAGTGAAGAATATTGTGATTGTATCAAGCATTGTTTGAGGAATGCATTCCTTCCATAAGGAATAATATATGGTGTTACCCTACCTCAAGGGTTTTCTCTATTTCTTGTGTTCCGTATTTGATGAATGGTTAGATGTTTATTATTGGTTTATTATGAGATTTATCTTCATATCTATTCAGGTAGTTAACATTTGTCTTGTCTCATGTTCATATTTTCAACTTTAGCAATCATCCTTGGGAAATCCTCAACCTCGTGACCAATAATTTTACAACAAAGACAAATATGACTTGTACCAGGGAATTCCTTAGCAAGATGTCCCAGTCTTCTTCACTTATAACATAGTGTCAATCCTCTCTTTCTTTGAAACGATCCCCAGCCTCTCATGTACTACGCATTGGGATCACAGTGTTGGACCTGCAATCTGCAAAAATTATTTCTAGGTTCCTGCATCCACTTATTAGTCCAAAAATTCTTTCTATGCATAGGAATAACATATCTTTCTCCATTTCTATAAAATATATTCAGATTGACTCTTTCTTCTAACTGTGCCCTAGTCTTCAGACTAGGACAAAATCTATCAAACATACCTAGATTCATACTTTCGAAGAAAAAATTTCCACTTATCTTACCCTTACCAGAGCACAAAGATTTGAGATCTTACCTCTTTTCTTCAGATCCAGTTTCTTTCGTAGCACAGAGCTTCGCAAGTCAATTAGAATACTATTCACTACAACAACAAATTTACACATAGAGCTTTCTCTTTTCTTTAGTTCCGAGAAATAACAGTTTCAGGTTCCAGAAATAGAACCATTTGTTTGCACAGGGGTAGACCCAGGGTTCAACGCTTCAACAACGCACAAAAAAAACCATAACTACCGGCCCTTTCGGAAACACTTGCGAAGCAGATGAATTCTCACCTGAGGTAGAGGCAGGGGGAATGCAGGACTCAGATGTCTACAACCAAGCTGGCACATAGTTATGTGATTACAACACTTAGCAGAGAACTTAGACAACAATAATTATTAGTTCATGTGTCTCATTCACATCATAGATTAACCCTTATTACAAATCAACACAGTAACAATCAAGATCAAGAAATTACAATCACTTAGCACATAACATTAGCTCAGATATAGAATTTATTCATCTTTAATACCATTAATCACTAAGCAAAAACATCAGATGCATTCATTATACATTATAACAACAACACTAAGAAGATAAACAACATATTTCACATCGCACAAAGCACATCAAGACACAATATATACATGGTTCACCCCAGTGTGGGGCTACGTCCACCAACTTCTTATATTCTTCTTTATTATTATTCTTCAATATTCTTACATTCTACTGCTCCTGTGCACAAAGCCACAAAGCCAAACTCTGCGGAGGATAGGAGATCTGTGTGTTGTGCGCCAGATCCTCCTTCCCAAAATCAGGTCAAGGCATAGAACCAACTCCTTAGTAGCATAGAGCCCTAGTTTACAGAGCCCATATGCACAAAGCCACTTACAATCTCTTTCACTAAGCCAATATTAACACTTACAACATATGGTGCACATAGCCCTCTATCCAGTTAGACTTTTTACATCGCTTAGCTACTTATTTATACATTTACAAAAAGGCCTAAACATGGGTAAACCCATGGGATGACATCCCATAACCCGTTACATAAACCCTAAAACCCTTTGTTGGGTCCATAATCCCGCAAAATGAGTAAGATCCCATGATCACGACTCTTCCTGGGCGCTCCATCTTTGACCACCATGTCAAAGTCCCAAAAATGGTCAAACATGATCAATGTTTCCTCAAAACTTGGTCAAGGGCCAACATTTGTACACCATAACCAAGGATGTGGGTCAAAATTATTTTGAGCTCAACATCCCCCCTTTCCTTGGCCTACACCCAGTATTCAACGTGGCTTTCCTTCGGCCATATTTCCCACCATTATTGGACACCTCAGAGATAACAGAGAATTTGACACCAACAAAGATCAATCCTGAATGCATGCAAAAGAAATACAATGATTAGATTGTGGAAACACAGATCAAGGGAACTCGACAACAAAGGATCCAACATTATTGAGTCGTCAAAGCAGGGCATCTCCTGCACCATGGTAAGTGGCTCACCCGGGGCCAAATTCAACAAAAATTTCCTCATCTGACGGGGGAACTCAATGAAATGGATACCATTTCTTCCTAAGGAGGGAGGATTTATCTAAGTGGGTACCAATGGCCACCCACCTTTTCCAACTCGCTTAAAACAATTTTCTGGCAATTTTGGCAATTTACTATTTTTAGCAGTTTTTAATTTTCGGGGCCATTTTGAGGGCCTAAATGAAGGTTTTTTTAGATAGATATTATCAATAATAGCCAAAGGCTCTAATTTATCCCCCAAAATGAATCTCCTCAACGATACCTTTCCAACAAGCTATCGTGCGCCTAAAACTAAGATCATATGCAAAAGTTACGACCCTGGGAAGTTGATGTACTAACTTACCCAAACGGGGCCCACATGACTTTTGGCGCTTCATCTCCTAGGGTTAGGTTTTTGGATGTCTAGGGTTTTTGAAATTCCTGTTTATTCTAAAAATTCCTTCAGAGCCTCATTGTAATCTTCTTCTTGTTGAGCACAGCTGTCACATCTCTTCTGAGAGATAAGCCACCACCATTCTAGCAAGATTGTTTTCCGTTGCATTTTACAGTTTCAACATATTTCCTTATTGAATAGAAAACTAGTTTTACTGTATCTCTGTTATTTTGTGTTAAACATATTTTAATAATTTTTATTCATTTCATCCTGCTCATAAAATACAGATCATGACTATACTGAATCCATATCTGAATCATCTGAATCCTCTAAATCATAACTCTCATCTGAAGAAGAGTCGACATGTGCATGCTCATCATCTTTGATAGGTGGAAGAAGAAAAGTGTCTGCATGCGGTTGTTGAGGTACATGCAAGACACTTTCCTCGAATTNAATGGTTTTGAGCTCAACATCCCCCCTTTCCTTGGCCTACAACCAGTATTCAACGTGGCTTTCCTTCGGCCATAATTCCCACCATGATTGGACACCTCAGAGATAGCAGAGCAGTTGACACCAACAAAGATCAATCCTGACTGCATGCAACAGGAATCCAATGATCATATTGTGGAAACATAGATCAAGGGCACTCAACAACAAAGGATCCAACATTATTGAGTCGTCAAAGCAGGGCATCTCCTGCACCAAGGTAAGTGGCTCACCCGGGGCCAAATTCAGCAAAAATTTCCTCATTTGACGGGGGAACTCAACGAAATGGAGACCATTTCTTCCTAAGGAGGGAGGATTTATCCAAGTGGGTATCAATGGCCACCCACCTTTTCCAACTCGTTCAAAACAATTTTCTGGCAATTTTGGCAATTTACTATTTTTAGCAGTTTTTAATTTTTGGGGCCATTTTGAGGGCCTAAATGAAGGTTTTTTTAGATCGAGCTTCTCAATAATATCCAAAGGCTCTAATTGAGCCCCCAAAATGAATCACCTCGACGATACCTTTCCAACAGGCTATCGTGCACCTAAAACAAAGATCATATGCAAAAGTTACGACCCTGGGAAGTTGATGTACTAACTTACCCAAACGGGGCCCACATGACTTTTGGCGCTTCATCTCCTAGGGTTAGGTTTTTGGATGTCTAGGGTTTTTGAAATTCCTGTTTATTGTAAAAATTCCTTCAGAGCGTCATTGTAATATTCTTCTTGCGAATGAGTGCAACTGTCACATCTCTTCTCAGAGATAAGCCACCACCATTCCAGCAAGCTTGCTTTCCACTGCATTTTACAGTTTCAACATATTTCCTTATTGAATAGAAAACCAGTTTTACTGTATCTCTGTTATTCTGTGTTAAGCATATTTTAACAATTTTTATTCATTTCTTCCTGCTCATAAAATACAGATCATGACTATACTGAATCGATATCTAAATCATCTGAATCCTCTAAATCATAACTCTCATCTGAAGAAGAGTCGGCATGTGCATGCTCATCATCTCTGACAGGTGGAAGAAGAAAAATGTCTGCATGCAGCTGTTGAGGTACATGCAAGACACTTTCCTCGGATTGGACACTCTGATAAATGATGAGTTGGTCTGAGGAAAGATCAATGAGTCTGTATCCCTTCACACCGTCAGGGTATCCAACAAAGATATAGTCTGTGCTTTGTGGATCAAGTGCCTTCCTCTTCTCAGAGGGAATCTTGGCCCATGCACGAGAACTGAATATACAAAAATGGGTCACTTCCGGTTTGAGGCTGCTCCAAGCCTCTTAGGGTGTTTTATCCTTGACATATCTATGGAGAGATTTGTTTTGTATGTAGGTTGAACAAGTAAGTGCTCCAACCCATAATCTCTATGGAAGTGACTTGGCATGTAGCATGCAAGATGACATCTCTTTCAGAGATCTATTTTTCTACTCAATAAATCTATTTTGTTGTGGAGTATAGGGAACCATGTGCTTCAACTGAATCCTGGCCTCAAGAAAAAGATTATGTATCTCGTGGTTGGCATGATCCCCCCCATTATATGTTTGGAGGGATTTGATCTTCTTTCCTGACTGTGTTTCAACAAGGGCTTTGAAATCTTTGAGGTTTTGAAAGACCTCTATTTTTTCCTGAGAAATAAAGTCCATGTGAAGCGTGAGAAATCATAAAAAAAATGAGAATGTACCTTGCTTTATTGATTGATGGATGCATAAAAGGGACCATTAGATCACTATGGATTAGATCTAAAGGAAATGAGGCCTTCTGAGTCTTTCCTTTGTCGAATTTCTCTTGAGGGTGTTTTCAAAGAACACATCCCTCATAAATTCTTTTGGATAAGTGGATGTCAGGTAGACCTTCAACCACTCTTGGCTTGCTAAGTTGTTACACATATCTAAAATTTAAATGCTCAAACCTTTCGTGCCATATCCTACTGCTTTCATCAGCATGGGTAAACAATAATGCAAAATATGGTTCAATACATTCAGAAAATGTGTAGAATTTGGATTGATGATTTACCTCACCGGTAGAAACCTTGGAATTGATTTNAATGGTTTTGAGCTCAACATCCCCCCTTTCCTTGGCCTACAACCAGTATTCAACGTGGCTTTCCTTCGGCCATAATTCCCACCATGATTGGACACCTCAGAGATAGCAGAGCAGTTGACACCAACAAAGATCAATCCTGACTGCATGCAACAGGAATCCAATGATCATATTGTGGAAACATAGATCAAGGGCACTCAACAACAAAGGATCCAACATTATTGAGTCGTCAAAGCAGGGCATCTCCTGCACCAAGGTAAGTGGCTCACCCGGGGCCAAATTCAGCAAAAATTTCCTCATTTGACGGGGGAACTCAACGAAATGGAGACCATTTCTTCCTAAGGAGGGAGGATTTATCCAAGTGGGTATCAATGGCCACCCACCTTTTCCAACTCGTTCAAAACAATTTTCTGGCAATTTTGGCAATTTACTATTTTTAGCAGTTTTTAATTTTTGGGGCCATTTTGAGGGCCTAAATGAAGGTTTTTTTAGATAGAGCTTCTCAATAATAGCCAAAGGCTCTAATTGAGCCCCCAAAATGAATCACCTCGACGATACCTTTCCAACAGGCTATCATGCACCTAAAACAAATATCATATGCAAAAGTTACGACCCTGGGAAGTTGATGTACTAACTTACCCAAACGGGGCCCACATGACTTTTGGCGCTTCATCTCCTAGGGTTAGGTTTTTGGATGTCTAGGGTTTTTGAAATTCCTGTTTATTGTAAAAATTCCTTCAGAGCATCATTGTAATATTCTTCTTGTGAATGAGCGCAACTGTCACATCTCTTCTCAGAGATAAGCCACCACCATTCCAGCAAGCTTGCTTTCCACTGCATTTTACAGTTTCAGCATATTTCCTTATTGAACAGAAAACCAGTTTTATTGTATCTCTGTTATTCTGTGTTAAGCATATTTTAACAATTTTTATTCATTTCATCCTGGTCATAAAATACAGATCATGACTATACTGAATCAATATCTTAATCATCTGAATCCTCTAAATCATAACTCTCATCTGAAGAAGAGTCGGCATGTGCATGCTCATCATCTTTGACAGGTGGAAGAAGAAAAATGTCTGCATGCAGCTGCTGAGGTACATGCAAGACACTTTCCTCGAATTGGACACTCTGATAAATGATGAGTTGGTCTGAGGAAAGATCAATGAGTCTATATCCCTTCACACCGTCAGGGTATCCAACAAAGATATAGTCTGTACTTTGTGGATCAAGTGCCTTCCTCTTCTCAGAGGGAATCTTGGCCCATGCATGAGAACTGAATATACAAAAATGGGTCACTTCTGGTTTGAGGCTGCTCCAAGCCTCGTAGGGTGTTTTATCCTTGACATATCTACGGAGAGATTTGTTTTGGATGTAGGTTGAACAAGTAAGTGCTCCAACCCATAATCTCTATGGAAGTGACTTGGCATGTAGCATGCAAGATGACATCTCTTTCAGAGATCTATTTTTCTACTCAATAAATCTGTTTTGTTGTGGAGTATAGGGAACCATGTGCTTCAACTAAATCCTGGCCTCAAGAAAAAGATTATGTATCTCGTGGTTGGCATGATCCCCCCCATTATATGTTTGGAGGGATTTGATCTTCTTTCCTAACTGTTTTTCAACAAGGGCTTTGAAATCTTTGAGGTTTTGAAAGACCTCTATTTTTTCCTGAGAAATAAAGTCCATGTGAAGCGTGAGAAATCATAAAAAAAATGAGAATGTACCTTGCTTTATTGATTGATGGATGCATAAAAGGGACCATTAGATCACTATGGATTAGATCTAAAGGAAATGAGGCCTTCTGAGTCTTTCCTTTGTCGAATTTCTCTTGAGGGTGTTTTCAAAGAACACATCCCTCATAAATTCTTTTGGATAAGTGGATGTCAGGTAGACCTTCAACCACTCTTGGCTTGCTAAGTTGTTACACATATCTAAAATTTAAATGCTCAAACCTTTCGTGCCATATCCTACTGCTTTCATCAGCATGGGTAAACAATAATGCAAAATATGGTTCAATACATTCAGAAAATGTGTAGAATTTGGATTGATGATTTACCTCACCGGTAGAAACCTTGGAATTGATTT
>JZKD02S2402352.1:0-11578 GCA_000966675.3 Picea glauca
ACTACACCCTGATTACAACGTACCTCCTGAAGGGGATACACGTAGTTAAACCACAACTGGAGAAGACTCTGACATTAAATATCAATGGCTATAATCTAGGTTACCGCAAGAGCTATGGCATGCTCGCACCTCACAAATATTTGACGAAGACGAAGGGAAACAAATCGAAGATCATTCCCCAACTGTGGACCATGAACATCACGTAGTCCACTATTCTGAATGTAATGAAGATACCCCATTTTGGAAGGCATCAAGAGGTTAACGCATGCATTAAATGCCTATTGTCGTGCTTCCATGGTGGTTATCTGTGGATGGACAGATGCATCACCGTCAATCCGGTGTTGATCCATAGGATCATAGGATTAAGTTTGCAAGGACCAAACCCACAAGACTTTTACCTAGGGAAGGCTACAAATTGCGCCCTGGAACAAATGATTAAAGATACCTACAATGATGTGGAGAAGGGGACGCGAGGTTACAAGGTAGCCTCCATTCATAATGGCATAGTGCACCTTGCTTTCCAGTTGATTACTGGTAAGCTAGTAAGGAATAAAAGACCCACACAGGTCACGGGGTTTGTCGTTGACCTCGCCGGAAAATGCGTGGAAGGAATCCAAATGAACTGGGCTAGTTACCTAGTCAACCAGTTAGAATTGGACTTCCGCGAAGCTCAAGATCAGGGCTATGAGTTCCATTTTAGTTGTCTGCTGATCCTCATCATGTTCATTGCTTGGGAGATGCCGGTAGGAGTGACCTTCCTAGACATTGAGCCATTTGAACCTCTAGTGGCGAAGTTCACCATGCTCTGGTATTCGAGCAATATGGGGAAACAATAGTAGTCGAACACGGTGTTCCATGGATACCACCTATAGTTGAAAAGGGATATTGAGTCTTTCCCTCATATAACACCGAAAACCCTTCACAAGTTTAGGCCAATGGCGAAGTTTCGCGTAGATAGGCATTTTATTTATATCACTGCGTGCGCAGATGAAAATAAAGAAGAGCTTCAGTCCTATTATAAGCTTACAGAGTAGGACATGGAAGAAATCAATAAGGAATGGCCCAAAAAGTTCTTTATCCCGGTAGACTAGGCTGAACTATCCGACCCCGACCTAATAGGAAGTCTGATGGTTACTCACGAAGAGTACGATGCACCTAGTAGTAGCAGAAGGAAGAAGAAAGAAGAGGCACATGAGATGAACAATGTATTAGATGAAAATGCTTCAGAGTCACTAGGAGGAGGAGGTGATGATGAAGTAGAATAAGGAAAGAACAATGGGGAAGAAGACAAGCAGAAGCAAGGCAAAGTAACACTGCCTAGGGATACCATTGATGAGGCCGAGGCCTCCAAGAAAAGAAAGGTCCCCCCACTAAACCTTCTTCGCGGAAGAATTCCAAAGCTAGCAAGCCCAAGATGGAGACTGTACTTACGGTGGATGACATCAACCTAATCATTTCTTCTGTATCAGATACCTCATAAGATATTCTACAACACAATGAAGCAAAAAAGGAGACCATGTACGAAAGAATTGAAGCAGAGCTGTGAGGTGTACAACAAGCCCTTCATTCTAGCCGTGCAGTGTCCACTACGACCCTGCCGTCAGAAGAAACAGAGTTGGGAGATGAGCCTACCCAACTCCGCAGAATAGCCAATGCGATCGAAGCTTGCCTTCGTCATGTACAAGAAGAAAAAGAATAGATCACAGAGGCCTTGAAGAAAGTACAGGAGGAAGTCATAGAGCAACGCCGGATTGCACAAAAGGAAAAAGATGACCTCCAAGAAAAGTTCGCAGAGGAGAGAGCACAAATCCAGTAGGAGAAAGAACAACTATTCGAAGAGCAGGTCAAAGTTAAATAAGTAGTCAACAGAGAACTTTGCTCTGTGACAGGCTTGGAACAGATGGAGGAAGAACCAGTGGAGAATAAAGTCATGAAGCTTGCTGAAGCTATCCAGAAGCTTCAATAGAGAGTAGCAGAAATAGAGCTATAAACAGTGCCAAGCACTCCGCAAGAAGTGTGAGACCAGAGAGAAGAAGCCGCCCGAAGCGTAGTCAAGAGAATCAAGGCCTTATCCTTGGAATGTAATCATCTTAGTAGTCGAAGTGCGCAGAATTATGAGCACCTTACAGAGGATCCTGAACTAAAGACACTGGAGTCACAGCTCCAGGAAGAAAAGAAGCAAGCAACAACAATAAAAGTGTAATTGAAATTCCTGTCAGCAGTTGAGAGAATGAAAATATCCTAAGAACAATGCACGACTCAGCAACAGGTCCATGCCATACAGAGAAAATTCATGGAAGTGACTCAGAAGCTCCAGCCAGTCCAGGATGCAGCCTGCCTACTTGTTGAGGAGATTGAAAGACGAGGAGCAGATCTGGAACAAGTAGTCACCTCGGTAGAAAAATGCTTGGAGGGACCTATAACCAAGGCAACTATTCAATATTTTTCCGAGCAGGAGGCTCTGGCGAAGTAGCAGGTCGAAGCGACTCGAGGATTTTGAGGCAGGGTTACCCAGATCTGAGTGACTCGGGACGAGTCACAGGTGAGTGTCGGGGGCATGTTGGCCCTTGACCAAGTTTTGGATATCCTTGGTCATGTTTGACCTATTTTGGGACTTTGACATGCTGGTCAAAGGCAGAGCGGAAGTTGAAGCGGAGATCGCGGGATCTCGGCCCCTTTTTAGGGCACTTTTGGGTTTGGGCTTATGTAACGGGTATGGGGATGTTGGCCCATGGGTTTACCCATGTTTATGCCTGTTTGTAATTTATAAATAGATAACTAGGTGAAGTAAGTAATTAGTGATGTTGTAGGCCAAAAGTGTTAAGTGCAAGTATTGTAAGAGGCTTTGTTCTTAGTGTATGTTGATATTTGCGAAGCTAAGTGTAGGCCATCTGTAGTGCTCTGTGAACAGACTGTAGAAGGATTTGTGCTGGGACTTGGCTTGGGGAAGGAGGATCTGGCGAGGTGTGCACAGATCTCATGTCCTCTATGGAGTAGGGTTTTGATGCTCTGTGCATGTAAGAATCTTGACAGAAGATAATAAGAATTGGTGGACGTAGCCCCACGCTAGGGGTGAACCACGTATATCCTGTGTTATGGTTACTTTTTTCTTTGTGGTTGTTACTTTGTTCTTATGATTTATGCTTAGTGCAATAGTATGTGTTTAGAGGAATCTAATATGGTAGTTTAGTGTTGAACGATACAAATGAATTCCATATCTAATCTATTTCCATATGCTAAGTGCTTAGATGTGTTAGATCTAGTTGAATACCGCGTTGTTCCATAATAAGGGTTTGATCCTGAGATGTGAATAAAGGTGAATTATTGATGAATATTAACTGCTAAGTGTTTTGTTAGTGTGCTATAATCATAGATCTCTGTCCCAGCTAGGTTGCAGACGCTTGAGTCCTACAACCACCCTTGCCTCTACCTCGGGTGAGACTTCATTTGCTTCGTAGGTGTTGCCGAAAGGGCCGGTTGTTAGGGTATTGTTGGTGCACCGTTGAAGCATTGAACCCTGGGTCTGCCACTGTGCCAACATGCCTCAACCACCATATTTTCTTCTTACACACCCGCATAACACAATTATGCATTAACCATCTACCACCACATTCTTCCAATCCACAACATGGGGTTTGTAACCTTTATAACACTTTCTAAATAGTTGGCAACATCTCCATGCATTCTTCTTGGTTGCATCATCCTGAAATTTAATCCAATTAAACCTGCATTCATGGTTAGCTCATAATCCTAGGAATCATCCTTCCTATGCAGACTTCAAAACTACAGAGCACAAACCCACTTCTACTCCACCAGGAAATCTCTAGGTTCATGCAACAAGAGTGCTCATCTTCACTGAACTCATTCAACGAGATCTCAATATAAATCTTCTACATCGATGCAAATACAATAGCTTCATACAACATATTAACACCATCAGTTGTACCCATCTACATAAAATCATCAATAAAAGGCATGGTCTTTCCAAAGACTTGCGCCCATGTGCAGGGGATCACCAATCCAAGTACGTACTTCTCACACACCTGCAACCACTTGTATATAATCACAATTGAACCATTATCCATGGAAATGGACATTATTCATATTTTTATAATTGTCTAGGAAAAAAAAACATAATGTACAATAGTACATACAATATATACCACAACCATATAATATCACAATTATTTCATGCATAGACATGATGATTTAATTCGGAAACCTAATTATTCTATTCGTTAATAATAAAATACAACACAATGGCTCCATGACCAATATGTGAGCTTACAACATTCATTGGATTGATAAGCCAAAGGACATGGAAATCTCAACCATTATCTCTCCCTTCCTCGCGAGATCTCTTTTTCACAAGCTATCCTTGTAAGCTAGACGATACAGTGTTTATCCATCCTCAAGAAACCGTTCACCTTCATCTTCCCACAAGATCCTCATGCCCATATGTTTTCCTCTTCCTACCTATTCCATTTCCCACTTAGGTTCTGTTGACGGACAAATTTGAGAGGCCGTCAACTGTAAGAACAGGTCTGGTCCGGGGTTGTCTAAATAACCCAAGCCGTTTGGTGTAACCTGTTATGACGGGTTTAATGGCTCCATTAGCCAATCTTAGGTCCTAAAATAAAGAAGAAAATAAACTAACTAATGTTAAAAAACTATAATAATCTATGAACTTTAATCTAATTATTTACAAAATATATTAAATAGAAAAATAAAGTATGAACATATCTCTTACACACAGAATTTACAGTTTGCAAGTTTTAATGAAAACTTTGCAAAATCAATGTAAAAGTAATTGTTTTAAGAAGCAGATAAAGAAAGAACATTTTTTGTATTTTCTGTTTTCTAATTATAAATTAAATAAAACTTGAATTAACCGAGTTATGAAACAAAGATGCTCAGATGGCCAAAGCCAATCTAAAACTTTCTTGTTTCACTAATACATAATGACAAAAATTAGAAGCAGTTGAAGCTAACATGTTATTAGTTTGTTAATTGTGTCTGTGCCTCTGTGCGAACAAAAGCATCCAACTGCCCCACATGTGAAAGAAATCTGCAGTAGGCTTATACTAAAGTTTTCCTGAATAAATTCAAGATGTGTATCGGCAACAAAGATTTAAGAACAGAAAAGTGGACACATATGAACCAATGATATTATGATTATGGACAATGACGGTCAGAGCAATATTTATGTAAAACATTCATTTTATCTATCAATTAAACATCAAATAAAAAACCTGATATCAAAATTGAAAATGATGATCACAGTCATAACATATGGAATATCAAATCATGAACAACATTTAAAGCATGAATACAATGGAACATAATATTTCATTGAGACTAAATCTATGCAACACATTAATATCCCAAAATAAGAGAAACAAAACTTAAATGAGACAACCTTCACATTGGTCTAAAGACGAATATGCTATACATTGTTCCATTAATTTCTGAAAATCATTCGTCCATAATCTGTTCCAGGCCAAGATGATCCCTTTACTTACAAAATGAACAATATTTAAAGAGTTTTGAAATTCTATTTTCCTATCTCTTAGGATAAGATAAGATCTCATGAGATCAAATATTACAATAATAGAGGGCTAACAACCACTCATAACTGAGTTGATTCTTCTCAAAATTAATAAAAGTTTTTACAAGGCAAACATAAAATANCAAGATTCATAGACGAGAGGAGTGCAAGCCTCTCCATCGACTACTCGCAGATCCAGACCATCCCAAGCTGCGTCCGAGAAAATAACCAAGTGTCGTGATGACTTGGTGAATGCAACGTTAATCCCAACCATCCTGCCCGACTACATCCCACCCCGGGCCGGTCAGGTGAGTCGTGCCCGTTTCCCGCGGGCCATCGACTACACCCTGATTACAACGTCCCTCCTGAAGGGGATACACATAGTTAAACCACAACTGGAGAAGACTCTGACATTAAAGATCAATGGCTATAATATAGGTGACCGCAAGAGCTATGGAATGCTCGCACCTCACAAATATTTGACGAAGACGAAGGGAAACAAATCGAGGATCATTCCCCAACTGTGGACCATGAACATCGCGTAGTCCACTATTCTGAATGTAATCAAGATACCCCATTTTGGAAGGCATCAAGAGGTTAACGCATGCGTTAAATGCCTATTGTCGTGCTTCCATGGTGGTTATCTGTGGCTGGACAGACGCATCACCGTCGATCCGGTGTTGATCCATAGGATCATAGGATTAAGTTTGCAAGGACCAGACCCACAAGACTTTTACCCAGGGAAGGCTACAGACTGCGCCCTGGCACAAAGGATTAAAGATACCTACAATGATGTGGAGAAGGGGACGCGAGGTTACAAGGTAGCCTCCATTTATAATGGCACAGTGCGCCTTGCTTTCCAGTTGATTACTGGTAAGCTAGTAAGGAATAAAAGACTCACACAGGTCATGGGGTTTGTCGTTGACCTCACCGGAAAATGCGTGGAAGGACTCCAAATGAACTGGGCTAGTTACCTAGTCAACCAGTTAGAATTGGACTTCCGCGAATCTTAGGATCAGGGCTATGAATTTTATTTTAGTTGTCTTCTGATCCTCATCATGTTCATTGCTTGGGAGATGCCGGTAGGAGCGACCTTACTAGACATTGATCCATTTGAACCTCTAGCGGCAAAGTTCACCACGCTTTGGTATTCGAGTGATATGGGGAAACAATAGTAGTCGAACACGGTGTTCCATGGATACCACCTATAGTTGAAAAGGGATATTGAGTCTTTCCCTCATATAACACCGAACACCCTTCACAGGTTCAGGCCAATGGCGAAGTTTCGCGCAGATAGGAATTTTATTTATATTACTGTGCACGCAGATGAAAGTAAAGAAGAGCTTCAGTCCTATTATAATCTTACAGAGTAGGACATGGAAGAAATCAATAAGGAATGGCCCAAAAATTTTCTTATCCCGGTAGACTAGGCTGAACTATCCGACCCCGACCTAATAGGAAGTCTGATGGTTACTCGCGAAGAGTAAGATGCACCTAACAGTAGCAGAAGGAAGAAGAAAGAAGAGGCACATGAGATGAACAGTGTATTAGATGAAAATGCTTCAGAGTCACTAGGAGGAGGAGGTGATGATGAAGTAGAATAAGGAAAGAACAATGGGGAAGAAGACAAGCAGAAGCAAGGCAAAGTAACACTGCCTAGGGATACCATTGATGAGGCCGAGGCCTCCAAGAAAATAAAGGTTCCCCCCACTAAACCTTCTTTGCGGAAGAATTCCAAAGCTAGCAAGCCCAAGATGGAGACTGTACTTACGGTGGATGACATCAACCTAATCATTGCTGCTGTATCAGATACCTCATAATATATTCTACAACACAATGAAGCAAAAAAGGAGACCATGTATGAAAGAATTGAAGCAGAGTTGTGAGGTGTACAACAAGCCCTTCATTCTAGCTGCACAGTGTCCACTACAACCTCGCCATCAGAAGAAACAGAGTTGGGAGATGAGCCTACCCAACTCTGCAGAATAGCCAATGCGACTGAAGCTTGCCTTCGTCATGTACAAGAAGAAAAAGAATAGATCACAGAGGCCTTGAAGAAAGTACAGGAGGAAGTCATAGAGCAACGCCAGATTGCACAACAGGAAAAAGATGACCTCCAAGCGAAGTTCGCAGAGGAGAGAGCACAAATCCAGCAGGAGAAAGAACAACTATTCGAAGAGAAGGTCAGAGTTAAATAAGCATTCAACAGAGCACTTCACTCTGTGACAGGCTTGGAACAGACGGAGGAAAAACCAGTGGAGAATAAAGTCACGAAGCTTACTGAAGCTATCCAACAGCTTCAATAGAGAGTAGCGGAAATAGAGATATAAATAATGCCAAGCACTCCACAAGAAGTGTGAGACCAGAGAGAAGAAGCCGCCCGAAGCGTAGTCAAGAGAATCAAGGCCTTATCCTTGGAATGTAAACATATTAGTAGTCAAAGTGCGTAGAATTATGAGCACCTTACAGAGGATCCTGAACTAAAGACACTGGAGTCACAACTCTAGGAAGAAAAGAAGCAAGCAACAATAGTAAAAGCGTAATTGAAATTCCTGTTAGTAGTTGAGAGAATGAAAAGATCCTAAGAGAAATGCACGACTCAGCAACAGGTCCATGCCATACAGAGAAAATTCATGGAAGTGACTCAGAAGCTCTAGCTAGTCCAGGATGCAGCTTGCCTACTTGTTGAGGAGATTGAAAGACGAGGATCAGATCTGGAACAAGTAGTCACCTCGGTAGAAAAATGCTTGGAGGGACCTATAACCGAGGCAACTATTCAAGATTTTTCCGAGCAGGAGGCTCTGGTGAAGTAGCAGGTCGAAGCGACTCGAGGCTTTTGAGGTAGGGTTACCCAAATCTGAGTGACTCGGGATGAGTCACAGGTGAGTGTTGGGGGCATGTTGGCCCTTGACCAAGTTTTGGATATCCTTGGTCAAGTTTGACCTATTTTGGGACTTCGACATGCTGGTCAAAGGCAGAGCGCAAGTTGAAGCGGAGATCGCAGGATCTCGGCCCCTTTTTAGGGCACTTTTGGGTTTGGGATTATATAACGGGTATGGGGATGTTGGCCCATGGGTTTACCCATGTTTATGCCTGTTTATAATTTATAAATAGATAACTAGGCAAAGTAAGTAAGTAGTGATGTTGTAGGCCAAAAGTGTTAAGTGCAAGTATTGTAAGAGGCTTTGTTCTTAGTGTATGTTGATATTTGCGAAGCTAAGTGTAGGCCATCTGTAGTGCTCTGTGAACAGACTGTAGAAGGATTTGTGCTGGGACTTGGCTTGGGGAAGGAGGATCTGGCGAGGTGTGCACAGATCTCATGTCCTCTATGGAGTAGGGTTTTGATGCTCTGTGCATGTAAGAATCTTGACAGAAGATAATAAGAATTGGTGGACGTAGCCCCACGCTAGGGGTGAACCACGTATATCCTGTGTTATGGTTACTTTTTTCTTTGTGGTTGTTACTTTGTTCTTATGATTTATGCTTAGTGCAATAGTATGTGTTTAGAGGAATCTAATATGGTAGTTTAGTGTTGAACGATACAAATGAATTCCATATCTAATCTATTTCCATATGCTAAGTGCTTAGATGTGTTAGATCTAGTTGAATACCGCGTTGTTCCATAATAAGGGTTTGATCCTGAGATGTGAATAAAGGTGAATTATTGATGAATATTAACTGCTAAGTGTTTTGTTAGTGTGCTATAATCATAGATCTCTGTCCCAGCTAGGTTGCAGACGCTTGAGTCCTACAACCACCCTTGCCTCTACCTCGGGTGAGACTTCATTTGCTTCGTAGGTGTTGCCGAAAGGGCCGGTTGTTAGGGTATTGTTGGTGCACCGTTGAAGCATTGAACCCTGGGTCTGCCACTGTGCCAACATGCCTCAACCACCATATTTTCTTCTTACACACCCGCATAACACAATTATGCATTAACCATCTACCACCACATTCTTCCAATCCACAACATGGGGTTTGTAACCTTTATAACACTTTCTAAATAGTTGGCAACATCTCCATGCATTCTTCTTGGTTGCATCATCCTGAAATTTAATCCAATTAAACCTGCATTCATGGTTAGCTCATAATCCTAGGAATCATCCTTCCTATGCAGACTTCAAAACTACAGAGCACAAACCCACTTCTACTCCACCAGGAAATCTCTAGGTTCATGCAACAAGAGTGCTCATCTTCACTGAACTCATTCAACGAGATCTCAATATAAATCTTCTACATCGATGCAAATACAATAGCTTCATACAACATATTAACACCATCAGTTGTACCCATCTACATAAAATCATCAATAAAAGGCATGGTCTTTCCAAAGACTTGCGCCCATGTGCAGGGGATCACCAATCCAAGTACGTACTTCTCACACACCTGCAACCACTTGTATATAATCACAATTGAACCATTATCCATGGAAATGGACATTATTCATATTTTTATAATTGTCTAGGAAAAAAAAACATAATGTACAATAGTACATACAATATATACCACAACCATATAATATCACAATTATTTCATGCATAGACATGATGATTTAATTCGGAAACCTAATTATTCTATTCGTTAATAATAAAATACAACACAATGGCTCCATGACCAATATGTGAGCTTACAACATTCATTGGATTGATAAGCCAAAGGACATGGAAATCTCAACCATTATCTCTCCCTTCCTCGCGAGATCTCTTTTTCACAAGCTATCCTTGTAAGCTAGACGATACAGTGTTTATCCATCCTCAAGAAACCGTTCACCTTCATCTTCCCACAAGATCCTCATGCCCATATGTTTTCCTCTTCCTACCTATTCCATTTCCCACTTAGGTTCTGTTGACGGACAAATTTGAGAGGCCGTCAACTGTAAGAACAGGTCTGGTCCGGGGTTGTCTAAATAACCCAAGCCGTTTGGTGTAACCTGTTATGACGGGTTTAATGGCTCCATTAGCCAATCTTAGGTCCTAAAATAAAGAAGAAAATAAACTAACTAATGTTAAAAAACTATAATAATCTATGAACTTTAATCTAATTATTTACAAAATATATTAAATAGAAAAATAAAGTATGAACATATCTCTTACACACAGAATTTACAGTTTGCAAGTTTTAATGAAAACTTTGCAAAATCAATGTAAAAGTAATTGTTTTAAGAAGCAGATAAAGAAAGAACATTTTTTGTATTTTCTGTTTTCTAATTATAAATTAAATAAAACTTGAATTAACCGAGTTATGAAACAAAGATGCTCAGATGGCCAAAGCCAATCTAAAACTTTCTTGTTTCACTAATACATAATGACAAAAATTAGAAGCAGTTGAAGCTAACATGTTATTAGTTTGTTAATTGTGTCTGTGCCTCTGTGCGAACAAAAGCATCCAACTGCCCCACATGTGAAAGAAATCTGCAGTAGGCTTATACTAAAGTTTTCCTGAATAAATTCAAGATGTGTATCGGCAACAAAGATTTAAGAACAGAAAAGTGGACACATATGAACCAATGATATTATGATTATGGACAATGACGGTCAGAGCAATATTTATGTAAAACATTCATTTTATCTATCAATTAAACATCAAATAAAAAACCTGATATCAAAATTGAAAATGATGATCACAGTCATAACATATGGAATATCAAATCATGAACAACATTTAAAGCATGAATACAATGGAACATAATATTTCATTGAGACTAAATCTATGCAACACATTAATATCCCAAAATAAGAGAAACAAAACTTAAATGAGACAACCTTCACATTGGTCTAAAGACGAATATGCTATACATTGTTCCATTAATTTCTGAAAATCATTCGTCCATAATCTGTTCCAGGCCAAGATGATCCCTTTACTTACAAAATGAACAATATTTAAAGAGTTTTGAAATTCTATTTTCCTATCTCTTAGGATAAGATAAGATCTCATGAGATCAAATATTACAATAATAGAGGGCTAACAACCACTCATAACTGAGTTGATTCTTCTCAAAATTAATAAAAGTTTTTACAAGGCAAACATAAAATA
>JZKD02S2402352.1:11588-28951 GCA_000966675.3 Picea glauca
TTTCCTATAAATAATCCTATTCCTCCCAATGAAGCAATCATATCAGGCTTTCCCATAATTTCCCAAGTTCTTTCTGTCATGATATTCACCTGTGTTTCCTCATCCAGAACACAGTCTATGCCGAAGCCCCCTATTCTTGCTTCTATGCTCTCCTTCTTTTTTAAGATCTTTGATAGATTGGTATCTCTGTGACTATTCAAGGTTTATTTCATCTGCAATAATACAGTCTCTGATTTTTTCTGGGATTCTGACATAGTCTTAGTCTCTTGGATTTTCTCATGGTTTTCTTGTTCCATATTCATGTTTTCAAGCTTAGCGATCATTATAGGGAAATCCAAAACTTCATGGTCCATAGCTTTACAACAAAGACAACTAGGTCTTCTACCAGGGCATTCCTTAGCCAAATGTCTCGGTCTTCTACAACTGTAACAAAGGGTTAATCATCTCTTTCTCTTAAATGATCCCCATCCCTTCCTGTACTGCGCACTAGGGTTATAGTAAGTAGCCTACAAAAAATTATTTCTAGGATCCTACATCCAATTGTTAGTCCAAACATTCTTTCTATGCATAGGAATAACATATCTATTAGATATACTCATATCAAATCCTCTTTCTTCTAACTGTGCACTAGTTTTCAATCTAGGACCAAATCTATCAAACATACCTAGATTCATACTTTTGAAGAAAAAAATTTCACTTATTTTACTTTCAGCAGAGCACAAAGCTTTCAAATCTCAAAAAAAAATTATGTTCTTACCTTTTTCAAAGCACCAAGATTTCAAATCTTACCTCTTTTCTTCAGATCAGAATTTTCTTCTTAGTACAAAGATTCATAAATCAAGTAGAATTTTGCGCACTAAAGCAACAGATCTATGCATAGAGCTTTCTCTTTTCCTCAGTTCCCAGCAATCACAGTTTCAGGTCTCGGCAACAGAACCATTTGTTGGCACAGGGGCAGACCCGGGGTTCAACGGTTCAACAGCGCACCCACAAAACCCTAACTACCATCCCTTTCAGCAACACATGCGAACTAGATGAAGTCTCACCCGAGATAGAGGCAAGGGTGGTTGCAGGACTCAAGTGTCTGCAACCTAGATGGGACACAGATCTGTTATTACAGCACTCTAACAAAGCACTTAGCAGTTAATATTCATCAGTAATTCACCTTTATTCACGTCGCAGGATCAAACCCTTATTATGGAACAACGCGGTATTCAACTAGATATAACACATCTAAGCACTTAGCATATGGAAATAGATGAGATCTGGCGTTCATTTGTATCGTTCGGCACTAAACTACCATATCAGATTCACCTAAACACATACTATTGCACTAAGAATAAGTCATAAGAACAATGTAACAACCACAAAGCACAAAGTAACCATAACACAGGATATATGTGGTTCACCCCCAATGTGGGGCTACGTCCACCAACTCTTCTTCTCTTCTTATTATCTTCTGTCAAGCTTATTACATGCACAGAGCATCAAAACCCTACTCCACAAAGGACAGGAGATCTGTGCACACCTCGCCAGATCCTCCTTCCCCGAGCCAGGTCCCAGCACAAAGCCTTCTATATTATGTGCACAGAGCACTACATATGGCCTACACTTATCTTCGCAAATATCAACATACACTAAGCACAAAGCCTCTTACAATACTTGCACTTGGCACTTTTGGCCTACAACATCATTACTTACTTACTTGGCCTAGTTATCTATTTATACATTACAAATGGGCCTAAACATGGGTAAACCCATGGGTCGACATCCCCATACCCGTTACATAAGCCCAAACCCAAAAGTGCCCTAAAAAGGGGCCGAGATCCCACGATCTCTACTTCAAATTGCACTCTGCCTTCAACCAGCCTGTCGAAGTCCCAAAATAGGTCAAACATGACCAAGGATCTCCAAAACTTGGTCAAGGGCCAACAAGGCACAACCCTAGTGGTTGTATCATTATTTGTGTGGATAAATCTCTATGGTTACAATCTGTAGGAGCATTTTTGGAGCAGTTGCGTACCCAATATTGAGTAAGAGAACTGAAATCCAATGCATATGTACTTTGATGAGCAGGGGGTGGACTCCCTCTGCATCAATAGAGTATAATGAATTTACAATGCTTTACATATCTAATTAATTTAAGAATTCATGGAGCTAAAATACCAATGAGATCATGCAGAGAGATGAGAGGTTCTACCTCGGTTTGATCAGAGGTTGAACTAGTATTGTTTTCCTAGGGAAACAATTCAGGAGGGGGAAAATCACCTTCATCTTCATAAATATCCTTATAAATGGCCATAAAAAGATTTATCTCCTTACATTTTCTCCCTAGAATAAATTTTTCATCACAATTGTAGCAAATACCCGTAAGTTGGTGTTCATTCAATTCTACCCTAGTTAATTTATGGGCATTAAGAGGGGAGGGAGGGGATGGATTGGTGGAGTGAAAATGGGGAATAAAGGATGGATTTTGTATTTGAGTAGTGACCACATTTTGTGATTCCTTAGCTCTGTGAGTGGATTCAAGATAGGTTTTAGGGAGATCCATTAGGACGTGACCTTGAGTATTGACCTTGAGTATTGTCCAACATGCCTTCGGTGTAGAAAGCCAATTGGTCAAAAGAAGTGACATAGTCTTCAATTGTACTGGACTGTTTAAACTTGGTCAAATAACCCAAATGATGGGTGTATATGTCAAAATGTTCATAAAGATCGACAATAAATTGGTTCTAAGAAAGATAACCTCAGTGGGAATTTTTACACCATTGTTAACTTTCTAGATCTAGATAGAGGACACCGACACAAAATTTGATTAAATAATCACTAATTCAATGTAATGAGAAATATTATTTCCATTTGAGTGACCTAGCCTGTGGTGTCTGATCCATCAAATTTATTAACCTCGAATTGAGGAAGATTCAGATCATGAGCAAAGGAGTTAGAATACAAATCCATGGAATTTGATGATTCGACTCCCTCTTGGTGGAAATGATGTCCCGAGGAGTGAGAGCCCTTGAGTTGAGTAACAAGTGTTTTCAATGAGTTCAACTAGTCAGTGAGGTGGTCAAGGTAGACAAGCTTGGAACCGATGGTAGCAATGTTGGAATTAACTTGAGATAAAATTTCATTGGTCTAAGTTTTATTTGTTGTGAATTCATTCTGTAGGTTGTGAAAGGATTTTTCCAGGGAATAAAATTTGTTGTCAAAGTCTTGGTTGTGGGTTTCCATCTAAGGATATATCCAAGAAGTAAGAGGGTTGGTGGGTCCACACAAAAAGGATTATGAAAGAGGGATGCCACTATTATCAGCATTATGTGACGAATCTAGTGAGATAGGTCCCAAATCAGGGTGTTGGATAGGGAAGGTGGGTCGACACAAAAAAAAGGCTTATGAAATAGGGGTACCACTACGATTGGCGTGTAGAGAGGAATATATTGAGATAGGTCCGAAATAGAGGTTCCAGTGGAATCACTTATGCTCTTTTTTTTTTCTTTTTTTCTTTTTTACTCATGTGGAGTCATACTCTTGTCTGAATATTACTGCAATGAAAAAATGCCCAAATTCTTAATATTGAAGATTGTGTAATAATTTTTCAACCTGGATGGAGGAAGTAACGTTGCCCAAAAATGGATGTGCAAAATTTCAACATTGTTTCTATTTTGGAAGCAAGGGGTATGGTTTTGAGGGTTCCTAAGGACAAGGGAGTTCCCTATGCTATATCTCTCTTATATAATTTCGAGGTCCAACAGTAGTACTTGTTCCAATATCTCAAGGCTCTAACTAAGGAGGGTTAACTGTACCCTTAGTTGTACTATTGTATTTCCCAGGTACGTGAGAGTATTCTTCCCAAGTGTTTTTCTTGATGCCACTATAGAAAGAAAGAATTTGAATGGCTAAGCTATGGCTATTTTTAGGATACCTATAGGAATCCCAATATATCATGTTGGTTGTGGAGCTTGATTATCTTCCTGATTCAGAGGTCTTTGTTTTCAACCATGTTTATACCCCATGAAGACTTTACACCCCGGAAGAATGTACACTCCTCCACATGGGGGAGTGCAGAGGGGGGGTACCCCCTTGTGCGGGTTTCGAGGGGTCCATCCCCCCGGCTGGGGGGTCCAGGAGAAAGTGGGGGTTCGGGGGATAGCGTTTCTCGATGGCGGTTCGGGGGCGAAGCCCCCGAAGGAAAAATTTCCTTGTAAATGTATATTGCAATTTTCATTGTAAATCTGGACCATTCTTTATAAGGTCACAAATATGACAGTAGACGTTATGTTAGGGATTTTTTCCCTAAAAGACAACCCTCTTTTATGAGGGAAATGTATTGCAGCTATGTATCATTGTGAATATTGTATTCTGAGAGAGGATATTGTGAGAGAAAGAAGAGGAAGTTACAGTGGGTGTGTTGTAGGTTGTATCCCTTCATTTGTTGGATAAAAATAAAGGAGGGACCTAGAAATTTCTCTCGTGGGTGTAGCCCACACTGGGTGAACCACGTATATCTATTTCTTTATTGTATTGTGTATCTTCTATGTTTTATTTCCACATTTATTTTATTTTATTGCTACGCAATCATGTTTTTCTAACAACTGGTATTAGAGAGAAAGGTAACTCACAGGAAAAGAGGGTTCCTGGTTCGAGTGGGAGCAATGGAAGAAGATGTAAAGTTTAGGGTCAATAAATTTAACGGCCAAAAATACCAGTTATGGAAGATGCAGATGAAATATTATTTATATCAAAAGGATCGATTCTTACCATTGGGTGGAATAGAAAAGAAATCGATGGCCATGAAGGACGAAGAATGGGAGGTTCTTGATAGAAAGGCACTAGGAACTATACAGCTGAGCCTGGCAGTGTCGGTGTCTTTCAATATTTCGAAAGAAAAGACAACGAAGGAGTTGATGGATGCATTAGCTAGATGTCAATGAAGAGATTATTTAATATGAAGATGTCAGAAGGTGGGTCTGTTGCAGATCATTTAAATGAATTTAATACGGTTACTAATGAACTAAGTTATATAAAAGTGGACTTTGATGATGAGTCCAGGGATCTTCTAATCTTGTGCTCATTTCCATAAAGTTGGAATGGCTTGGTCATGGTTGTAAGTAACTATGTCTCTGGTTCAAACACTTTAAAATTTGATGATGTTGTTGGTGTTATCCTTAGTGAGGAAATGTTATGGAAAATCACAGGTGAGACATCAAGTAATGTGTTAAACATGGAGAATAGGGGAANGGGAAATCCAAAACTTCATGGTCCATAGCTTTACAACAAAGACAACTAGGTCTTCTACCAGGGCATTCCTTAGCCAAATGTCTCGGTCTTCTACAACTGTAACAAAGGGTTAATCCTCTCTTTCTCTTAAATGATCCCCATCCTTTCCTGTACTGCGCACTAGGGTTATAGTAAGTAGCCTACAAAAAATTATTTCTAGGATCCTACATCCAATTGTTAGTCCAAACATTCTTTCTATGCATAGGAATAACATATCTATCAAATATACTCATATCAAATCCTCTTTCTTCTAACTGTGCACTAGTTTTCAATCTAGGACCAAATCTATCAAACATACCTAGATTCATACTTTCGAAGAAAAAAAATTCACTTATCTTACGTTCAGGAGAGCACAAAGCTTTCAAATCTTAAAAAAAAATTATGTTCTTACCTTTTTCAAAGCACCAAGCTTTCAGATCTTACCTCTTTTCTTCAGATCAGACTTTTCTTCTTAGTACAAAGATTCATAAATCAAGTAGAATGTTGCGCACTAAAGCAACAGATCTACGCACAGAGCTTTCTCTTTTCCTTAGTTCCCAACAATCACAGTTTCAGGTCTCGACAACAGAACCATTTGTTGGCACAAGGGCAGACCCAGGGTTCAACGGTTCAACAACGCACCAACAAAACCCTAACTACCAGCCCTTTTAGCAACACATGCGAAGTAGATGAAGTCTCACCTGAGGTAGAGGCAGGGGTGGTTGCAGGACTCAAGCGTCTGCAACCTAGCTGGGACTAAGATCTATGATTACAGCACTCTAACAAATCACTTAGCAGTTAATATTCATCAGTAATTCACCTTTATTCATGTCGCAGGATCAAACCCTTATTATGGAACAGCGCGGTATTCAACTAAATCTAACACATCTAAGCACTTAGCATATGGAAATAGATTAGATCTAGTGTTCATTTGTATCGTTCAGCACTAAACTGCCATATCAGATTCACCTAAACACATACTATTTCACTAAGAATAAGTCATAAGAACAATGTAACAACCACAAAGCACAAAGTAACCATAACACAGGATATACGTGGTTCACCCCCAATGTGGGGCTACGTCCACCAACTCTTCTTCTCTTCTTATTATCTTTTGTCAAGCTTATTACATGCACAGAGCATCAAAACCCTACTCCGCAAAGGACAGGAGATCTGTGCGCACCTCGCCAGATCCTCCTTCCCCGAGCCAGGTCCCAGCACAAAACCTTCTATATTATGTGCACAGAGCACTACATATGGCCTACACTTAGCTTCGCAAATATCAACATACACTAAGCACAAAGCCTCTTACAATACTTGCACTTAGCACTTTTGGCCTACAACATCATTACTTACTTACTTGGCCTAGTTATCTATTTATACATTACAAATGGGCCTAAACATGGGTAAACCCATGGGTCGACATCCCCATACCCGTTACATAAGCCCAAACCCAAAAGTGCCCTAAAAAGGGGCCGAGATCCCACGATCTCTACTTCAAATTGCACTCTGCCTTCAACCAGCCTGTCGAAGTCCCAAAATAGGTCAAACATGACCAAGGATCTCCAAAACTTGGTCAAGGGCCAACAAGGCACAACCCTAGTGGTTGTATCATTATTTGTGTGGAGAAATCTCTATGGTTACAATCTGTAGGAGCATATTTGGAGCAGTTGCGTACCCAATATTGAGTAAGAGAACTGAAATCCAATGCATATGTACTTTGATGAGAAGGGGGTGGACTCCCTCTGCATCAATAGAGTATAATGAATTTACGATGCTTGACATAGCTAACTAATTTAAGAATTCATGGAGCTAAAATACCAATGAGATCATGCAGAGAGATGAGAGGTTCTACCTCGGTTTGATCAGAGGTTGAACTAGTATTGTTTTCCTAGGGAAACAATTTAGGAGGGGAAAAATCACCTTCATATTCATAAATATCCTTATAAATGGCCATAAAAAGATTTATCTCCTTACATTTTCGCCCTAGAATAAATTTTTTATCACAATTGTAGCAAATACCCTTAAGTTGGTGTTCATTCAATTCTACCCTAGTTAATTTATGGGCATTATGAGGGGAGGGAGGGGGTGGATTGGTGGAGTGAAAATGGGGAATAAAGGATGGATTTTGTAGTTGAGTAGTGACCACCTTTTGTGATTCCTTAGCTATGTGAGTGGATTCAAGACAGGTTTTAGGGAGAGCCATTAGGACGTGACCTTGAGTATTGACCTTGAGTATTGTCCAACATGCCTTCGGTGTAGAAAGCCAATTGGTCAAAAGAAGTGACGTAGTCTTCAATTGTACTCGACTGTTTAAACTTGGTCAAATAACCCAAATGATGGGTGTATATGTCAAAATGTTCATAAATATCGACAACAAATTGGTTCTAAGAAAGATAACCTCGGTGGGAATTTTTACACCATTGTTAACTTTTTGGATCTAGATAGAGGACATCGACACAAAATTTGATTAAATAATCACTAATTCCATGTAATGAGAAATATTATTTCCATTTGAGTGACCTAGCCTGTGGTGTCTGATCCATCAAATTTATTAACCTCGAATTGAGGAAGATTCAGATCATGAGCAAAGAAGTTAGAATAAAAATCCATGGAATTTGATGGTTCGACTCACTCTTGGTGGAAATGATGTCCCGAGGAGTGAGAGCCCTTGAGTTGAGTAACAAGTGTTTTCAATGAGTTCAACTAGTCAGTGAGGTGGTCAAGGTCGACAAGCTTGGAACCGATGGTAGCAATGTTGGAATTAACTTGACATAAAATTTCATTGGTCTAAGTTTTATTTGTTGTGAAGTCATTCTGTAGGTTGTGAAAGGATTTTTCTAGGGAATAAAATTTGTTGTCAAAGTCTTGGTTGTGGGTTTCCATCTAAGGATATATCCAAGTAGTAAGAGGGTTGGTGGGTCCACACAAAAAGGATTATGAAAGAGGGATGCCACTATTATCAGCATTATGTGACGAATCTAGTGAGATAGGTCCCAAATAAGGGTGTTGGATAGGGAAGGTGGGTCGACACAAAAAAAAAATCTTATGAAATAGGGGTACCACTAGGATTGGCGTGTAGAGAGGAATATATTGAGATAGGTCCGAAATAGAGGTTCCAGTGGAATCACTTATGCTCTTTTTTTTTTCTTTTTTTCTTTTTTACTCATGTGGAGTCATACTCTTGTCTGAATATTACTGCAATGAAAAAATGCCCAAATTCTTAATATTGAAGATTGTGTAATAATTTTTCAACCTGGATGGAGGAAGTAACGTTGCCCAAAAATGGATGTGCAAAATTTCAACATTGTTTCTATTTTGGAAGCAAGGGGTATGGTTTTGAGGGTTCCTAAGGACAAGGGAGTTCCCTATGCTATATCTCTCTTATATAATTTCGAGGTCCAACAGTAGTACTTGTTCCAATATCTCAAGGCTCTAACTAAGGAGGGTTAACTGTACCCTTAGTTGTACTATTGTATTTCCCAGGTACGTGAGAGTATTCTTCCCAAGTGTTTTTCTTGATGCCACTATAGAAAGAAAGAATTTGAATGGCTAAGCTATGGCTATTTTTAGGATACCTATAGGAATCCCAATATATCATGTTGGTTGTGGAGCTTGATTATCTTCCTGATTCAGAGGTCTTTGTTTTCAACCATGTTTATACCCCATGAAGACTTTACACCCCGGAAGAATGTACACTCCTCCACATGGGGGAGTGCAGAGGGGGGGTACCCCCTTGTGCGGGTTTCGAGGGGTCCATCCCCCCGGCTGGGGGGTCCAGGAGAAAGTGGGGGTTCGGGGGATAGCGTTTCTCGATGGCGGTTCGGGGGCGAAGCCCCCGAAGGAAAAATTTCCTTGTAAATGTATATTGCAATTTTCATTGTAAATCTGGACCATTCTTTATAAGGTCACAAATATGACAGTAGACGTTATGTTAGGGATTTTTTCCCTAAAAGACAACCCTCTTTTATGAGGGAAATGTATTGCAGCTATGTATCATTGTGAATATTGTATTCTGAGAGAGGATATTGTGAGAGAAAGAAGAGGAAGTTACAGTGGGTGTGTTGTAGGTTGTATCCCTTCATTTGTTGGATAAAAATAAAGGAGGGACCTAGAAATTTCTCTCGTGGGTGTAGCCCACACTGGGTGAACCACGTATATCTATTTCTTTATTGTATTGTGTATCTTCTATGTTTTATTTCCACATTTATTTTATTTTATTGCTACGCAATCATGTTTTTCTAACAACTGGTATTAGAGAGAAAGGTAACTCACAGGAAAAGAGGGTTCCTGGTTCGAGTGGGAGCAATGGAAGAAGATGTAAAGTTTAGGGTCAATAAATTTAACGGCCAAAAATACCAGTTATGGAAGATGCAGATGAAATATTATTTATATCAAAAGGATCGATTCTTACCATTGGGTGGAATAGAAAAGAAATCGATGGCCATGAAGGACGAAGAATGGGAGGTTCTTGATAGAAAGGCACTAGGAACTATACAGCTGAGCCTGGCAGTGTCGGTGTCTTTCAATATTTCGAAAGAAAAGACAACGAAGGAGTTGATGGATGCATTAGCTAGATGTCAATGAAGAGATTATTTAATATGAAGATGTCAGAAGGTGGGTCTGTTGCAGATCATTTAAATGAATTTAATACGGTTACTAATGAACTAAGTTATATAAAAGTGGACTTTGATGATGAGTCCAGGGATCTTCTAATCTTGTGCTCATTTCCATAAAGTTGGAATGGCTTGGTCATGGTTGTAAGTAACTATGTCTCTGGTTCAAACACTTTAAAATTTGATGATGTTGTTGGTGTTATCCTTAGTGAGGAAATGTTATGGAAAATCACAGGTGAGACATCAAGTAATGTGTTAAACATGGAGAATAGGGGAAGAAAAAAGGATAGATGAAAGGGCTTAGGGAACCACGAGAATTCTAGGAAGGGCAGATTCAAATCCATATTTGGAAAGATAGAGTGTTGGAATTGTGGGAAGAAAGGACATCTGAATAAAGACTGCAGAGCTCCAAAGAAACAAAGAGATGGACAACAAGAGAAAAATCAGGAAGAAAATATAATAGGTGATGTGTTACAAGATTATTTGGCTGTAGATAATATTTTTGAGTCTTGGGTAGTAGATTCAGGGGCTTCATTTCATTCCACACCCCATAGAAAACCTTTTCTAGATTATGTTCAATGTGATTTTGGACAGGTTCATTTGGGTGATGATGCACCATGCAAAATTGTTGGAATGGGAAAGGTAAAAATAAAGCAAAGCAATGGAAACCAATGGNGGTTCAAACACTTTAAAATTTGATGATGTTGTTGGTGTTATCCTTAGTGAGGAAATGTTATGGAAAATCACAGGTGAGACATCAAGTAATGTGTTAAACATGGAGAATAGGGGAAAAAAAAGGATAGATGAAAGGGCTTAGGGAACCACGGGAATTCTAGAAAGGGCAGATTCAAATCCATATTTGGAAAGATAGAGTGTTGGAATTGTGGGAAGAAAGGACATCTGAATAAAGACTGCAAAGCTCCAAAGAAACAAAAAGATGGACAACAGGAGAAAAATCAGGAAGAAAATATAACAGGTGATGTGTTACAAGATTATTTGGTTGTAGATAATATTTTTGAGTCTTGGGTAGTAGATTCAGGGGCTTCATTTCATTCCACACCCCATATAAAACCTTTTCTAGATTATGTTCAATATGATTTTGGACAGGTTCATTTGGGTGATGATGCACCATGCAAAATTGTTGGAATAGGAAAGGTAAAAATAAAGCAAAGCAATGGAAACCAATGGGTGTTGAAAGAGGTAAGACATGTTCCATATCTAAGGAAAAATCTGATTTCAACAGGGAAGTTGGCAAGTGAAGGTTGTATATCCATATTTACAGATAAGGTGTGGAAGGTCACCAAAGGATCATTGGTGATAGAAAAAGGAGAGAAGGTAGGTACATTGTATTTATGTATTGGTAATATTGAATCTTCTATCTCTTTAACTTCTACAGGAGTGGATACAGCATTGTGGCATCATAGGCTTGGACACATGAGTGAGAAGGGGATGCAGATACTTCACAAAAGAAATTTGTTTTCGGATCTTAAACAAATTGATTTGTATTTCTGTGAGCATTGTGTTTATGGAAAACACAAGAGAGTCAGATTTCTCAGAGTTGGAAAAGAAAAGAAGAGTGAAAGGTTATATCTTGTGCATACAGATGTATGGGGACCAGATCAAGTATCATCTCTTGGTGGATCTCGTTATTATGTTACTTTTATTGATGATGCAACTAGAAAAACTTGGGTTTATTGCATTCGACAAAAATCTGATGTTTTTAATACTTTTAAGAAATGGAAATATTTGGTTGAGAATGAGACAAGAAAAAGGTTGAAGTGTCTCAGATCAGACAATGGAGGTGAATATTGCAGCAAGGAATTTGATGATTATTTTCCATACCATGGGATTCGTAGAGAGAAGACAGTTCCAGGAACACCACAATAAAATGGTGTGTCAAAAAGGATGACTGGGGCAATCATGGAGCGTGGAAGGAGTATGATACTGCATGTTGGTTTTCCCTTACAGTTCTGGGCATATGTTGTAGATATTTTTGTTTACTTAATAAACATAGGACCTTCAATCTCTTTGGATGGTAGAATTCCAGAGGAGGCATGGACAGGTAAAAAGGTAAACTATTCTTTTTTGAAGACTTTTGGTTGTGAATCATTTGTCCATATTGATAAAGAAAATAGAACAAAGCTTGAGGCAAAATCCAAGAAGTGTACATTTATTGGATACGAGGTTAATGATTTTGGTTATCACTTATGGAATTATGAAAATAAAAAAATCATTAGGAGTAGAGATTTCATATTCAATGAGAAGTTCATGTGCAAATATCAGTTGCAGGGAAAGAAACAGAAAAAACAAAAACTAGAATACATAGTGCTTGATGAGATTACTAAAATAGAAATTCCAAAGGAACCAGAAAATCAAAATGTACAACAACAGGATCAGCAGGTACCTCAAACTCATCCAAGTGTTGTTAGAATATCTACGAGGTTAAGTAGACCCCCCGAACGATACTCTCCTTCATTGTATTATTTATTGTTGACTGATTCTGGTGAGCCAGAATGTTATGAAGAGGTAATGTAGGTAGACACCAAAAAGAAGTGGGAGAAAGGAATGAAAGAGGAAATGGATTCCCTAGTAAATAACCAGACTTGGCATTTGGTTCAGTTTCCTGGAGGAAAAAGAGCATTACATAATAAATGGATTTACAAGTTGAAGGAAGAAGATGGAGGCAAAAAGTGGTACAAGGCTAGACTTGTTGTAAAGGTGTTTGCACAAAAGAAAGGTATATATTTTGATGAAATATTTTCTCATGTTGTNCATGACAGGACAATAATGAGTCATATTCACATCAAACAATCTTGGGTCCATTACCCAAACCTTGTGCCATGGGGCTTTCTTCAAGGGTTGACATCAATGACAACTAACCTTAATCAATAGCAACAACGTCGTTGCTCCTGAAATTGACTCAATGCCGACACAAATCGACTTGAATCGAGCTAAGTTGATTCAAATCGACTTGAAAAGACATGATAAAGTTGACCCATCCAGGCTAAGGCATGAGAGGATGGGACACATTGGAGAAAAAGGACTTCGAGCTATGCAAAGAAAAGGTATGGTCAAAGTTTTTCCTAAATGCGGTTTAGAATTTGACTTTTGTGAACATTGTACATATGGGAAACAAAGTCGGGTGAGGTTCCCATCTAGAGTGACAAGGGCAAAGGGGATTCTAGAACTGGTGCATAGTGATGTGTTTGGCCCGATTACAGTGCCTTCACTTGGTGGATCCTTATATTATGTCTCCTTCATATATGATTTTTCCAAGAAGACATGGATATATTTCTTGAGGAATAAATCAGATTTTTTCGAGATATTTAAGGAGTTTAAATCTCTTTTGCAAAACCAGACAGAGAATAGGATTAAAGTGATGAGAACTGACAATGGTGATGAATTCTATGGAAAGGAATTTGATCATTTATGTAAGAAGTGTGGCATAGCACACAAAAATACCACACCATATACCCCACATCAAAATGGAGTTACCGAGAGAATGAATAGAGCGTTGATGGATATGGCAAGGAGCATGCTCAGTGGTTTTGGGCTCGCACGAGAATTATGTGCAGAGGAAGTCAAGACTACAGGATATCTGGTGAATATGTCTCCTTCACCGACTCTAGTCGACATGAATCCAAATGAGGTATGGTCAGGTAAGAATCCATCAGTGGCACATCTCAAAGTATTTGGTTGTGATGCATTTGTGCATGTTCCCAAGGAAAATAGGAGCAAGTTGTACAAGAAGGAAGTCAAATCTATTTTCATCATATACAAAAAAGGGATGAAAGGATATAAGCTATGGGATCCTGCATCAAGGAGAACATGGTACAGTCAAGATGTGGTCTTCATAGAATTCGGAGGTAAGTCCAAGCATGAGGAAGTTGTTCTGACCAAGAAGATGATTTATGTGAGTCAACTAAATCTGAGGAAGAGGTGGAACAATTGACTCTGGTGATAAGGAGGTCACAAGAGCAAGAAAAAAATTCAAAAGGTATAGTCCACCCAACTTTTTTTCTGCATTCATGTTAACTTCCATTGACAATGAGAACAAGTTAGTCGGTGAGGTAGTCGACTTGACAGAGGGTAAAATCTGGAAGGACGCCATGGTCAAAGAGATGGAATCCTTGTACAATAATGAGACATGGGATTTAGTCAAGTTACCTAGTGGAAGAAACCTCGTCGATAGAAATTGGGTGCTCAAGAAGAAGATGAATGTCGCAGGACAAGTCAAGAAGTTCAAATATCGACTGGTAGTGAAAGGATATTCCCAAGTCGAGGGAGTTGACTTCAGTGATATTTTTTCCCATGTTGCAAAATTAACTTCTATTAGAGTACTAATGCCTCTAGTTGCATCATTCAATTTGGAGATAGAACAAATGGATGTAAAGATAGCGTTCCTACATGGGGACCTGGAAGAGGAAATCTACATGAAACAATCTAAATGATTTGTAGTAAATGGAAAGCAAGTGTTGGTGTGCAAACTCAAAAAATCCCTTTATGGTCTAAAGCAATCGCCAAGGACGTGGTACGAGAAGTTTGACACATAGATCCTTAGTTTTGGATTTGTGAGAAGCAAAGTTGATCACTGCATATATTCCAAGGAAGAAGGTGGGAATTTCATATATGTATCTTTGTATGTCGATGACATGTTGTTGATTGGAAACAACATGGATACAATAAAGGAGGTGAAGAAGAAACTATCCTCCAAGTTCGACATGAAGGATCTCGATGCAGCTAACTTCATTCTGGGAATGGATTTAAGAGATATCGAGCCTCTAGAAAGCTCTCATTGAATCAGATGAATTATATTGAAACAATTCCTAAAAAATTCAACATATAGGATTGCAAACTGATGAAGGTCCCAATTCTTGTGCGAGAAAGGCTTATTAATGAATAGTGTCCAAAGACAAAGGAAGAAATAGAGGACATGGCACGTGTTCCCTATGAAAGTGTGGTTGGTAGTTTAATGTATGCGATGGTCTGCACTCGACCATACATTTCCCATGCAGTGGGAGTGTTTAGTAGGTACATGTCGACACCTAGAAAGGAGAACTCGACAGCTCCCAAGAGAGTATTCAAGTATTTTTGTGGCACGAAGGACTATGTTATATTCTACCAAGGAAAACCTGGAGGTAACAATGGTAAATTAGATGTGCATGGCTTTGTCGACACCGAATGGGTTGGAGATCTGGATCGACGAAGGTCAACTAGCGTATATGTATTCAATATATTCGATGGAGCAATAAGCTGGATGAGTAAGCGACAAGCGGTTGTAGCCTTGTCAACAACAGAAGATGAATACATGGCGACCACTCATGGAAGCAAAGAAGCAATATGGCTTCAAAGTTTGTGTTCAATAATCAAGTTTGAGAAGAGAGATATGAAGGTAAGTTGTGGCATTCAAAGCGCAATATTTCTGGCAAAGAACCATGCTTATCATTCAAAGACTAATCACATTGATGTACAATACCATTTCGTAAGAGATATGGTGGAAAGTAACAAGGTTCTACTGAAGAAACTAGACATGTTGGAAAACATAGAAGACTTGTTGACCAAGTCTGTGAGTGTTGTGAATTTCTCTTGGTGCAGAGTGGCAATGGGCATTATTTCCCTAGGTCTGTGATCGAAATTTCAGGAATCTCATGTTTCAACAAAGAAGACAACAAGTGGGAAAATGTTGGGTTGTTAAATTCTTTGCAGTTAAAGCCTAGTCGAGGTGAATCGACTGACAGTCGAAATTGAGGTGTATCGACAACAATTTGAATTCAAGGTGGATCAAAAGTAGGTCGAAGTTGAGGTATATCGATAGCAAGTCGAAGTCGAGGTGGATCGACAACAGGTCAAAGTTGAGGTAGATCGATAGCAAGTCGAAGGTCGAGGGAGTCGACCGAGTAAAGTCGAACTCGAAGATATCGACGACAAGTGAACGGAAAAGAGTTCGAAGTGCGGGAATGAGACGACCAACTAGAGACCGAATGAAGGCCAACAAGCAGTCGACTAGTAAACCCGACTTGGACTCTATTGTAATAGAATCCTGGGATTTGCAGGATTTGTAGCCAATGATATGAATGGATATGTAACCATTTTTGGGTGCCAATCTTTAGGGTTTTCATGTTGTAAATCTCATAAAGAGGCGTGTTGTAAGGCCATAAAGGCTAATGCATTTGTAAATCGTAGGTTGTTGGTCATGCATATGTAATCTGAATTGGCTACAAGGTTGTTCTTACCTATGCAAGAGGGTATGATGTCGATTGTGTCTTAGGTGTGGACCAAGGTTAGACATGTAATTTTTTATTCTGAATGAATAAGACAACAAGAGATCAGAACGCTCAAAGGAATGATGGTTTTCCCGGTTAAGTATTTCCACGGTAAAATCTTGGTGTACTGTGTGATTGCTTGTGTCATTTGCTTTCTTGATTAAATTATTCTTCTCTTCTGCTAGGATTAGTGTGGAGGTGTCTTTCATTTCCTGACAAATTCATCCCTTATATTTCCTTAGATGCTCATATAGTAGATGGAATCTAGCTAATAGTGAAATTCAGTTCACATGAGAACTAGTTCTTGAAGGAGTTCCATTTTTTTCTATAAAAAGGAGCCATATGCATGCATTGTGGAAGAGGAATTCATTGTAGATTTATGATGAAGGAATGATATTGAATCCCATTATTCCATATTCTCATTGCTATCATTCTTTACTTCTTACTTACATGTTTAGAACTAGTTCTTGAAGGAATTCCATTTTTTTTCTATAAAAAGGAGCCATAGGCTTGCATTGTGGAGGAGGAATTCATTGCACATTTATGATGATGGAATGATATTGAATCCCATTATTCCATATTCTCATTTCTAGCATTCTTTACCTCTTACTTACATGTTTACCTTCCAAAGTGATCATCCACTAAGGGGACAATGGACATGTTGCCCACATTCACCACAATTCAAGATTGAGCATAAAAGAAGGATTAGGACCCTCCCCGGGGAGATTTTTGGATCCCATGAGTTGCAAACAATTCTCATAGAGTGATATATTTCATGTTCTATTGCATTTCCATTGGATAATAAATTGAGTATTGATTTTTCCCCTAAAAAAATATGTCATTTGAATGTTATTTTATTCTTAAATTCATGATTGAATGCTTATAATTCTTTCATTTTATGTATAGATTTATGTATTTACACATATGTTTGTTCCACTTCCTTTGATTTGTCCATCGATGTATTTAATCATATGTTTATCCCACTTTCTTTGATTTTTCTATTGTTATCTTAGCAACCTAATAAAAGAGGGATTTTTCCCACCATTGTGTTGAAAACCCCAATACATTAATGTTAAAATATCCACATTACATCTAAATACTTATATTTATGTTATGTGTATCTATGTTACATTTAGATTGCAAATAAATTTGCATTGATGATGATTACCATCCACTGAGAGCAACTTTGGTCTATTAAAACTTAATAAAAATGATAAGGAACTAATTG
>JZKD02S2402385.1:23925-36871 GCA_000966675.3 Picea glauca
TCCTACATTCTATGCAACATCTAGTCTCAATCTATTAGCTTCCGTGGTGCGCTTTCTACCATTTCTGATGGATGGATCTGCATGAGTGGCTTCCTCCACTCCATGAACCTCCTCATGTGGTTGATCCACATATTGAGACTCATCTTTGGGAACCACCAGTTCCTCCTCTGCATGCAAGTCTATCTCCCTCTCAAGCGACAACCGCATGGATTTACCTTCATCGAATTTTATATCCCGTCGCATAACAATCATCTTACTGTTAGAAAAATACACACGATAATTATGGGTTGTTTCTGTGTATCCCACAAATATCCCAACTTCAGTAGTCGACTCTAGCTTCTTCTTGGCGTTCTTGGTCACATGCACATAAACATATGAGCCAAAAATATTTAAATGAGAAACATCAGGTTTCTTACCAGTGAAGGATTCTTCAAGTGTACTCATGCCAAGTACTCTATGAGGACAACAGTTTTGCACATAAACCACAGTGTTTCATGCTTCCACCCACAAATGCATTGGTAGGCCATGATCATGCAACATCGCTCGTGTTGCACCCATGATCGTTCTGTTCTTCCTCTTCGCGACCCCATTTTGTTGTGGGTTATGAGGTGCTATGAGTTCTCTCTGAATTCCTTCTTTGCTGCAAAAGTCTTTGAATTCATTAGAGATGTATTCTCCACCATTATCGCTCCTCAGATCCTTCACTTGCTTCCTCGACTCTTTCTCCACCAATGCTTTAAACTCACAGAACTTTGAGAATGTTTGATCCTTCTTCTACATGAAGAAGATCCAACATTTACGAAAAAAGTCATCAACAAAAATAACATAATACTTATGTTTTGTTGTTGAAGCAACCGAGAATGGTCCACACACGTTTGTGTGAATTCTCTCTAGGATCACTGAAGCATGGTTCTCCTTTTCATGAAAGGTGGACTTTACATACTTCCCCATGGTGCAACCCTTGCACTGATCTAACTAAGAAAGTGTTCCCATTGGAAGTCCATTAGATATTTGTTGCATTATTTTCAAGGCTCCATGATGAAGATGGCCCAATCGCCTGTGCCATAATTCGCCCTCATCCCGGCTCACCACTTTTTCTGCCTTGCCCATCATGCTAGTGCAGACATCTACCTCCATGTTTTAGATATTCTTAACTCGAATCCCTATCTTCTTGACTTGACCCATTGTTTTATGTCGCAGAAAATCTTTTCCATCGTTGAAAACAATGTCATAGCCTCTGTCCTCCAGCATTGCGACTGAGACCACATTTTTATTCAAGCTTGGAACATGCATAACATTTTTCAATTGAAATGGTTTACCTAAATCCCTCTGAAAGGTAATGGTACCAATGCCAGTCGCACTATATCGTCCATCGTCGCCCATCTTTGTATGAATTTTTAGATATCTCTCCTCAAAGTCACTGAAAATCTCCTTATCTCCCATCATGTGGAAGGAAGTGCCACTATCCAAATACCACACCGATCCCAATGCACTTTATGCCATGCATGAGATCAAGGAGAATTCAAGTTCAAATTGTGAGGCAAGGGCCTCACCAGTTGCAACTCCAACAAGCTTCTTGTTCTTGTTCTTCTGCGGAAAACTAGTAGCGAGATGCACATATTCGTGACAGTGAAAACACTTCACTTTGGACAAATCCAACTTCTTTCCTTTAGACTCGGATTTTTAATGGAATTTCTTCCCCTTTCCTTTCCTTGCCTTGGTATCCAAAGCAAAATCCTCTTCATCATCATGCTTTGATGAAGAGACATCTTTGATGTTCCGCCTGAACTCTTCCTGAACCAAATTCGATGATAGTCGTTCCCAATTTGGCAATTTTTCCCTTCCATTGACAGAGTCTTGATAACTGTGCCAATTTTTGGGAAGTCCTAGGAGAGCCAAGCTCACCAAATCATCATCAGTGATTGTTATTCCCACAATGCCCATCTCATCCCGACATTGGACAAACTTTGTTAGATATTTTGGAATGGAGTTGCCCTTCTCCATCTTAATCTTCCCGAGTTTATCTTTGAGCACCAATTTCCTAAGGTCACTGCTGTTTTGGAATAAATCTGTCAAAGTCTTCCTCATTGCATATGGTGTGGCTTTCCCATATAGGTTTGAGACAATGTGGTCGTGTACTCCCTCCAGTAGGATCCTTCTCGCCTTTTCCACTTCCTTTTTCCATGCCTCAAGATTTGCAGCGTCTGCAACATCTAGCTTAGGAACATCTTTCTCAATGAATTCCTTCAAGCCATTGTATTTTAGTACTGCCTCCATCCTTTCCTTCCAGGCAATGTAGTTCGAGCTTCCCTCGAGTGCATACTCTAACCTCAAGCCATTGAAATCCATTTCAATCTTGAATCAACTGTACCACCAAGAAAGTATTTCTGCAAATTCGAATTCTATCCAATCACAAACTCAACTTCTGCAATCTTTTGTGCTCTAATACCATACATAAATTTTAATACAAATTACGTATTGCCTAGATTCTCTTGATCTAACAATTATATGCCACTTTTAAATACAGAATTGCTTCTACAAATATTCTTGCGGAATTTAAAACACGATCGCCAATTGCAATATCAAGAAGAAAGATCAATCACACATAACACAGATGTTTTACTAGGAAAGCATAAATCTAAAAACACCACTATCATATATTATGTATATATCATGGATCATGAAACAACATCATACAAAAGTCTAATCCAATATATCTCAGTACAATATACAATCATCTCACACTGTCATACAAAAATTGACAAATTCATGTGCCAATTTTCTGCTTCCAGACAACCTGCCTCCTTTGCGCAATCCCTGCTAATGGAAATCCCTGCAATGAATGAATCCCTCTTGCCTAGGCTGCTCAATCCTCATGGGAACATCCAATGTGTGTGTGGTTGCATGAGTGCACTCATTAATGTCACAACTGATATTCAAACTGTCCCTTTCACCTGTTATCTCAACTTGATCTCCACTGGATCTGACATGCATATAGTTAACAGTGGTAAATCTTCAGTTGCATGTGAGATCACTAATTGTGAATTAATTAATAATTAATTCACTGATCTCTCACTAGTGTAAGTTCAGTTACAACTAGTACAACTGAGCTTAACTCACTTAATTGAGTTAAACTACTTTACAACTCACATAACTACACATCCAACTCTGTTACAACTATTTCGACTTGCATGTCCCACCAGTCAACCTTTGAACTCGAATTTCCTATAGCTAGCTGATTTTCCACTTCAGTTAACTATTTCCAAGTGCTCATTGAGAATAGACTAATATTTATTGTCCAACTATTATTAAGGGATGATAATAGTCGACATACATCTATAAATAGAATTCGCTCGCCATCTATAAATATACATCATCTATAAATAGAATTTGCTCATCATCTAAAAATAAACTTCCACCTAAAAAGAGCCTGAGGCTCCATCCTAGTGTAGGTGCATAATTTTCACTAGGATCTTCTTGTTGAATATCAACAGTTAGACTACTTAATGTTGCTATTTTTTATAATATTGGGACAATATGCCCTCAGGGCTAGTAGTTGTCTCGAACTAAGTGATTTTTAGTATTCTGAAATGTTTTGATGCCTTGTGAAGGGTAATTTTTGTGTGTGCTTAGCACTTATGAAATGTACCTTCCTTTTCATGATGAAATATAAATTGAGCGTTTTACCTTAGGAAAAAAATCAAGAGGTGAGTGAAATATTTAAATATTCTTCTATAGCTTGCATCTCTTACTTTGATTTTTTCAAGATGGAAATTGTAGTGTATATCAATAGAATTATTTGCAATGAGTTGTTTTTTCATATAAGAATGTTGAATTGTTTCAAAGCTTGAAGTTTGTAAATCAAATTAGTGTAATTTCCAACACTTTATTTGTGAATAGTGGGCACCATTGTTTTCAAGAATCCAATGCCCAATGCAAAACATAAATCCTCATACCTATTATTGATTAAAAGTAACATGTATTGAGAAAATGAATTATGAAATTTGTAGATATATTGAAAAATGAATAATCTTTGTAGATATGAGTTATATGAAAAATGAAAAATGAATAAATTCCCATGAGTTATATGAAAAATGAAAAATGAATAAATTCCCATGAGTTATATGTTTCAAATTTCTCTATCACGTATCCTAATCATCCACTTGCCAGTCAAGTATGTCACTCTAGAAAATACACATCCCCACAACTTTGAATTTTTTTCCACGCTATATGGAAGGGTGTGCTCCATCTCCAGTTCCTGGAACAAAGAGAGGTCAAGTCCTCATGGAAGGTGAATCCATGGAGTCCCTCTCACTGTTTTGAGTCTCAGATATGCATATGGTTCTTGAGCATCTAGCCACTCAATTAATAGAATTTTCAAGTTTGGTAGCAATGGTCTCTTTACTCTTTTTATACTTTTCATAAATAGAATTGTGGGAAATTTGTATATTCTCTGGGGTTGATTTGTTACAAATCCCAATATCATGCCCTGGGATTTTAGGCAAGTTGTAATTTAATCAGCTAACCCCTCATGTCATATGTTGGCCACACATAGTACAAGACAATCTCTGTTGGTTTGTCCCAAATTTAGGTTCATCGTACTACCTAATTGGGTCTAAAGGCTTTGGCATGTTGGCAAGGAAATATGCAACTTATGAAGTTCATAAGTGGTGGGCACTCATTATCCATATCTTGACAACACAACAAACATTTAGCTAATAGAAAGAGAAAACATACTTCCAAACATGCTAATGTTTCCCCAAAGAACAATTCTTTTCCATTTGAAAGAAAGAAGATTCTATCAAAAAGGCCATATACTTCAATGTTGCTCTGATACATGGTAAAGACAATAGTGCATCCTGTGTTTGCAATTTTCTTCAGCGTCACCGTCATCAAAAGCGCAGATACACTGCATAGAAAAAGTACAAAAATAAAGAGACATGCTTGGTATGAAATTCCTAAAATATATGATTGAAAAAGTGATCCTTGTGATACCGTAAACACCATTATCATTATGAGTATACTGAACCATTTTTTCTGATGACACATTTAGCATAAAGAAGATGGTACATTCAACACAAATGAAAAAGACATAAACATTCAAAACATGCAATGAGTTTAATTTCACAAGCATACATACAACTAAATTTGTGTTTATCAAATGACAAGGTACCTTACTTTTCAAGATGATAGAGGGGTTCATCTATAAACATTAAATGTGGGCTTGTTAGGAGTTTCCTTGCTATGCTAATACACCTTCTTTCACCTCTTGCTAAGCCTCTTCTATAATTGTTACCACCTATACATGTATCTGCATAATCCTCCAAGGACATTTCTAAGATGGTATCTTGTACTATATCAACCTTTTTGCGAGACGTGATATCAAGAAGTTGCAAAAGAGATGAATCATACATCATTTCACGTATTGTCAGTATTTCAATCAGTTCGTCTATTTTTTTGACATATTCTTGTAAATGAAAGAAACAATTGTACAATTATACATCAACAATTGAAAAGGTTGGATAGTATTATTCAAGGTAAAATGAATTTTGACATAGTTCTTCCTTGCAAACACAAAAGGATTTCCATGGACAAGAGGACCCAAGCTCAAAATCCATGAACATCCATAGATTACAGTCACAATACAATAAATGAAAACAAATAATTAACATTATAACTAAAAATTACCCACGACACTCTTAAATTTGTTAGCACCAACATACATAATGTGCAAGAAAATTAGCAAGCCCATAAGCTACCTCCATATTTTCAAAGTAGACTAGTGTGTGCATGCTCACATAGGGCTGGAGAGATAGATGAAAAATAGACGAATAGAATAATCTATAGATAAAAGTGAAAGAAAACTCATAAATAATGCATGATTACTCCATAGCAACAAGTGATAACAACAAATATGTTGTGTAGTCAACATGAGTAATCAAATCTCAATCCAAAATGTTCTATACTCAATTTGAACAGTGCCACCCTGGCTACAAGTATATGAGCATAAGGTCAGCTAGTCAGTCACAAGACAAGAAAGAATGCACCCTATTAAATAAGATCGATGCATTAAATTTGTCTTACTTGTTTCATATACAAAACAAAATAAGCCCTTATGACAGTGGAATACTAACTAGTTGTACCATCACAATGCACAAAGTAATGTGAATATTTTCCCTCTAATGTGAAAGGAAGGTGAATTTGTATCTGAATGTTTTCCCTCTAATTAAGTAATGGATTAACTATTCAACTGTCGAAACTAATGTGTTCAATAACCCTAGTGACAAGGATGATATAAATTCTCTAAAAATTATGTTGGAAGTAATGAATATCTAGTCTGGATAGTGAGTAAGATTGATTGGAGCTCTGTGACATCCCTTTGAGTTCTACAGATTTAAAATCTATCCACTTAGTATCATTTTAGTATCGACCTAAAATGATACTAAGTGGACAGATATGAGACCTTTTTCTCTAAATTTATTTTTGGTATCATTTTTGGACAGAGTTGGTTTCTAATTACAATGACTTGTTCAAAGTATTTATTTTATTTTATTTAGAGTTGGTTTCTAATGACAACAAAGGTTTTTTTTTTATTGCTAATTATTTGTTTGAATTTTTTTTATCCTATCAGAACCCTTGAGGTGGAACGCTGCTAAGATGGATATGCATAATTTTCTCATTATTTTTTATTTATAGTTGGTTTCTAATGACAATGACTTCTTCAAAGTATTTATTTTATTTTATTTAGATTTGGTTTCTAATGACAATGACTTGTTCAAAGTATTTTTTCTATGCAAAACTCTTAGGGGTAGCATGTTGCCAAGATGATGAGAGAACTAACTTTTTAAGAGTGTCTTGCTGCATTTTCTTCTTTATTCTATTTCTTCTTATTAATGATTGCATATTCCTTATCTATATCTTCTTCTAATTATATGTGTATGCCAATGAGTATGATTCATGTGCAATTGTTCTTTATGCTAATGAGTATGATTCATGTGCAATTGTTCTTTATGCCAATGAGTATGATTCATGTGCAATTGTTTTCTATTTGAGCAACATTAGAGAAACATTAATGAATACATTTCCACTGATTTTGGTCTCATTTTATTAATTTCATAGAGATGAATATTGGAATCCATACTCTCATGCAATGTTAATTCATAATAATATCTTTATTTGTACGCTTTATTCTATTTGTAAACAACATTAATGGAAATGTTTTTTCCCTCTAAATTTATGATTCCATTTTTCACATTTGCTTAGATGAATTTGATTGAAATTAATATTTACTCTAGAAATTTGTTATAGAAATTAATTGTGATGCTCACCAACAATAAACAGAAATGGAGACTTTCCAGGAATTTTCTTGTTTCTTTTTACATGTCTTTGTAACTTCTAATTTAAAAGATGTTTGTAATTGGAAATTTTTATAGAAATTTTATGTGTAAGCAAGGGGTTCATGCTTTTGTAGTTGATCTTAATCATTCACACCCAGTTGATACAAATAGTATTCTCTTTTGGTAGGTTTCTTGCTGCTATTTTTAGAAGTTTATTCTCATTTTTGTGTATGTTATTATTTCTTAATTTACTTGCTTTCTAATTTTTGTATAAGTTGTTGCTTATTGCTTAGGCATAACTATGTTTGAAATTGAACTGTTTTTCATGTTTGAAATCATGATGCAGGAATATGCTTCTCTTCACGGTGAAACATAAATTGAAAAATGTACACAACAAATAGAAAAGGATAACTAAGCTGATCAGGTTCCCATATACACTGATTATCCTTCCATCTATGTGATGCCTAGTCCTTAAAGTTTGCCAATAGATTGAGCTCAGTTATTACTTTCAAAGAAACAAGGATTGGCAAACATTCCATCAAGGTTTCGTCTGCAAAGCATGTAGTTACCAATTTTTTTCACTATAATAAAAGTATTATAATCTTTTTCGAACTTGTAGGAGATATGTAGTATGCAATATTAAACATGAAATTGATGATCAAATCATGTGCTTGACATATGATCACATCGTTAAAAAGTGTCCATACTACATCGGAAGGATAAAATCGGCTTTATTGGAGAGGAAAAATGACTACGGATGAAATCATATGTGATATATGATTGTTTATATCACATAGGCTTGAAATCCGATAAAACTAAGGTTTTGTTTCAACCAACCTATAGTCACAAATTAATAAAAAGAGCTTCTAGGTAATTTTAGTCATGTAAAAGTCCTAGTTCATGTTTTTCCAAGAACAAGACTACAGTCACATGCATAAAGAATTTCAAAACTTTATGAGGAACAAATATTTTGTCCAAACTGATGTAGATTTGGTGACATATTAGTCCTCTAACAAACAAAATTAGACATTTTGCTACCATCTTTAAAATTTTATTACTGTTTCAATTAGAAGTGTCAGCATGTTGCTTATGCTTTAGGTTTGTTGGTTTTTAGCATGTTTCTTATGCTTTAGGTTTGTTGGTTTTCAGCATGTTTCTTATGCTTTAAGTTTGTTGGTTTTCAGAATTTAACAGAGTTCTCATCACCCTTGTATGTTTTTCTTCTCTAGTTACTCTTGTATGATTTTGTGTTCTCATCACCATTGCATGCTTTTTTGTACTATAATATAGCCATAATTGAAAGAGTGTTGGAAGAAAGAAAGGGTCCTTGAACTAGATTTGGTAAATGTGACTGTACTAGATAGAGTTGGCTAATTGAACTGGTAGAAATTGTATTTTGTCAAATTGAATAGAAAAATTAGTTAAACTATCTATAAAGACATTAAGGTGAGTAAAATAACATAATAGAAATTGAAAGAGTGTTGGAAATAAGAAAGGGTCGTTGAACTAGATTTTGTAAATGTGACTGTACTAGAGTTGGCTCATTGAACTGGTAGAAATTGTATTTTGTCAAATTGAATAAAAAAATTAGTTAAACTATCTATAAAGAGATTAAGGTGAGTAAAATAACATAATAGAAATTTTATTTTATCAAATTGGATAGAAAAATCAGTTTAACCATCTATACAGGAAATGATTTCTTCTAACAAAACATATATATAGGTTTAGTCCTCAGAATTTATGGATTAAGGGGAGTAAACTTAGCATAGGAGATTAGTTAATCACTTTTGTTTCACAAATTCTTATAATTATAAATATATTATTGACTGCACTAAAACTAAATAAACAAAATTATATATAAGTTTAGTCAAAGTCTTGTTTATTATTATCAATTGTTTTATCATTATCTAAATGTAATTTTAGACATTAGCAAAATGGAGACGATGAGCTATCCTCTCCCCAGAAACGTACTTGTACAACTAATCGCAAAGTCTCAGGTTCTAACCCTTTCCCTAGCTCACACAAGCGGTGCCAGTAACACAAACACAACACTCATAGCACAAGGTTTGCGTGGACTGCAGCCCTAGTGAAAACACATATTTTATCTAAACAAAATTTTTCCATGGCTGAGGCTCGTTGTTTTAAAAATTGTTTAAATTTGGCGAAGGTTGGATAACGGGTTTTGCATTTAGAGACAAAATTTTAGCTCATTTTTAGCTCCCAACAAATACATTGTGAGTTGAAACTCTCGTCCATCAACATTAGATGCTTTAAATTTGGTCTTCATTTGCACACATTTGTCTTCAATCAAACTTTGCAAGTTGTCCTTTTTTTTTTCTAGATGAATACATGGATTGAATTTAGTCTTCATTTGTCCACATATTGTCTACAATCAAACTTTGTGAGTTGTCCAATGCAGGTGGGTTTTTTTTTTCTGGATGAAGGCTTTGCAAAATTTGGGGGTTTTCTGCATTTTTTGAAGTTTTGGTTTTTTTTATGGGCTTTCAATTATGCTTCTCTCTATTCCAGAGATTTGCTCTGAAATCCACTTCAGAAAAATAAGAGATAAAAGTATGTAGAAAATACCAAGAGTTGTTGTAACATGTTCCAGAAAATTGTAAAATATACCGAATCTGCCAGCAAAAACAAGAGCATCCAGTCCTAAAATATCTTGATAGTATTTGAGGGGCCCTCATGGCCATCCAACCAATGGATGTATGTAATCATGTTTTCTTTTTTCTGTAATGCTGCCTTTGATATCAAGTTTGCTTCCTTGTTGTACTGTTGGAAGGTATGAGTGAAGATGAGCTTCTTCAAGTGGCGTTGAGGTAGTCTGATTCGATCCTTCCAGGCCAAGAGTGTGATAGTATGAAGCTTACCTTTGTGATTCAACCAATCAATGATAACTCTAGAGTTCCTGATCGATTGAATGTGTTCAATGTTCAATCTGGAGACCAACTGAAGTGTAACCCAAGCATCCAATAACTCTGTCCTTGTGTTGGTGCTTGGGCTACAACAAAAAGTCCATCTGTAAATAGTCTTTTTTTATTCTTATCAGTACACCCGCACCACTCAATGTTCCACTGTGTTGTGTTGCACCATCAAACCACCCCATGGGTATATCCTCTGAGATAAGTGGACTAAATTTTATTCGTTTTACCGAAATGATTGGGTGTATTGCTTTCCAGTTTTGGTACAAGCCAAGAGATTTATAAGCAACAATGCTAAATAGAGGGTGGCTTATTGTCAAAATTTTTATTATTTCTATCCAACCAGATAAACCAATTTACCAGTGGAAGAAGTAGTTTGTAGTTGTTCTTGCTAGATGTCCAATGGTCAAAGCAGGTAGATATGGAAGTCCCATTCCAGGCAATGCTTATGTGTTGGTCAAGAGAAATCTCATCCCATACAAGGCGAGTGAAGTGGCACTTTGAAAAGAGGTGTTGAACTATTTCTTCATCCCTGTAGCAAAGTTGACAGATGTTGGGGCCAACCCATCCTTTCCTTTGGAGTTTATCCCAGGTGGGGATTTCTTTTTCGATAGTTAACCAGGTGAAAAGCTTTATTTTTTGTGGTATTTTCTAGTTCCAGAGTCTCTTACGCCAACCAAAAACGTTGTTTTTCCAGAGTGTGTTTGTAATGGCATAGTATAGATTTTTTACGGAGATGTGACCCGAACTGTCTCCTCCAGACCACATTAATTGATCATCCACATCGTGAAGATGGATGCCCACATAGGTAAGCTCCAAGCAATATGTATCCGACTTTGTGGCCAGTTATGTTGGTAATTCCATATCAAGACCGGATTTCCAGCCTATAGTCGAGGTCCCGAGTTCATTATAATACATGGCTTGGAATAAATATCTGGTGTTTTTTTAAGTTTAGTAGTGAAATCAAATGAGGTGACAGGTAAGAGGCTTGGTCGAGTCCTAAAATGCGATCCTTATCGAGTATGATGGTATGGCCAGACCCCGGCTTCCAACAGAGCCAATTTTTGATCCAGTTTGTCGATTTCACTAAGTTCCTCCAAATTTGTGACGCGACTCTTGTGGCAGTGGTTTCAGATCATAGCCAAGTTGTGACAGAGGTGTAAGGCAAATATTTGTCCTTTATGACAGAACTACAAATGCCTTTTGTAGTCAATACATGCTAGAGGGAGTTGGCGGCCAGATATTTGTTGAATTGGAATATATTTCTAATCCCCCATCCTCCCTTGATTTTCGATTTTACTAGTGTTTCCCAGTGGTAGAGGTGCAACTTGTGATGGTCCTTGTTGCCCGACTAGAGGAAGTTGTAAGTTTTCTTAGTTTATCCAGGATCTGTGAAGGTATAGCTGTAAGTGCCATCCAATATACTGGTTGTCCTTCTAGGGAAGCGTTGATGAGAGTGTAGCGACCTCTTATGGAGATCCATCTGTTGCACCAGTGTCCTACATTTTTTCCCACCTTAGATACGAGCCAGTCCCAATATGAAGCCTTATAATGTTCCGCTTTAATGTAATAGCCAAGGTATTTGAAGCCTTATGATAGGTGAACAAAACTATTAAGGAAAGATGCCCTTCAATTGTTCCAAAGTTTGCTCCTGAATGTTGGCGTAATGGAACGTTGATTTGGACCAATTGATTTGTAAGCCCGTGGTGAAATAGAATATCTTCAAGAGTCCATTGATTTCCCTCCATTCATCTTGACTGTCATTGGTCATTATGAGAATGTCGTCGACAAAGAGGAGGTGTAGAATTTTAACTAATCTTGAGACCTTGATCCCTGTAATCCTACCTTCTGCTTGGTTTTTTTTTAGAAGGCGGCTTAAACCTTCCATGACCATGATGAACAAGAGCGGTGAAAGTGGGCAGCCCTGTCACAAGCCTTTGCCACTGTGGAAGGAAGATGGTTTGTACCAGCACAACAAAATTTTCACTTGTAACGCAACTCATAATCTAATTTAATGTTGTGTGGTTGTATCCTATCTGGATCAAAATTAGTCTGAGAGAGTCCCAGTGTATGCAGTCGAAGGCTTTTTTAAGATCTAGCTTGAGGATGAGAACACGATCTTTTTTATGGTTAATGTTGTGCACGCATTCTTGTGCAGTGCCAATAGCATCATGTATTTGTCAGCCCTTGTGTGAGAAAGGAACTTGTGTGCTTGAGTTAGGCTCCCTCGTATGATCAACAATGTATTTTAAAAGAAATCACACGCGTTGTTTTTTGGGTAGCACAAGAAAAATTCTATCAGATTGAAATTTTTTTTTTTTGTTTGTTTGTTTGTCATAAAGTGAAGCTTGATATTCGATCTCCTGGTAACCTTGGTGGAACTTGTTAGCACTTGGTAAATTTCCTAGAGGTCGAAAAAAGAAGAAATCTACAAAGGTAACCTTAACCAACCGCTTTTAAAGCTGGGATCTAGCCCTTCCAACTTCAGAGAGGGATCTCTCTATATGATTTAGCTTTGTTTTTAGTTTAAATTTTAGGCTAGGTAAAGGTACAAGTATGCTTTTTTGTAAAAGGGGTTTATAAATTGGTTGAGACTGTTTACACATCCATTGGGCTATGGGGTCTGTATTTAATAAAATCTGAGATACAACCAGAAACGCTGAAGAAATCCTTCACAAG
>JZKD02S2402385.1:52925-71739 GCA_000966675.3 Picea glauca
CATCTCCATGGCTTCCATCACTAGGTTACTGAAGATGCAAGGGAAGGATTGCATCTATGTCCAGGTGGACCGACTCACCAAGTTTTCTCACTTCTCCACCATTCCTTTAGACTACTCAGTAGCGCAAGTGATCGAGCTATCTTTTAGGGAGATGTTCCGTTTACATGGGTGGCCTAAAGACATCGTCAGTAGCAGTGACGACAGATTCACGGGAAGTTTCTAGCAGGTGTTTTCTAGGTTGGTATGTACCAAGCTGACCTCGAGTACTAGTTTCCACCCACCGATCGGCGGATAGATTGAGTTTGGGAACACTTGGGTGGAAGGATATTTGCGAGACTTCATTGCAAGACAACAGAGTGCTTGGGTGATATGGTTGCATCTCAGGGAGTACTTGGTAAAATGGCAGGGTCTATCTGTGGAGGATGCTACTTGGGAAAACGAACAGGTGTTGCAGTTTTCGGGTTTGAAGTTGCTTGAGGACAAACAAATTTAGGCAGGGAGGACTGTAATGTCCCATTTTTCCTAGGCAGTCGGGATACTGTGATGGTTTATACAGTTTCCCGTAAACCATTAGACGGATGAGCTAGGGAAACGATACTGGTAAAGTCACTTTCGAATTATAAAGTGGAAACTTAGGAAAATTGAGTTTATTATTATTAAACCCCTCTTTGAGGGTATTTTTCTCCAATTAATAATTAAATGAATATTTTAATGGAGAAAGGACAAGTGAAGGAATAAAAGGACGATTGAAGGGGAAAAAGGGATGGACTATTCATTTTAAAAAATTGAGTTTTGGGAGAAGAGCTCGGTGAGCAAACGAGGGTTTCAGTTGGAAACCCATTCGGCACCTCGGATTCGGCAGTGAAACTATCTGCCCTATCCTTAGCATCTCAGATTCGGAAATGAAACAATCTTCCCGAGCCGAGGAATTGGATAAGCCATTCAGGGTTCTCATTTGCAGTGATTGGCATCGTAATTCGAAGAACTTCATTGACGGAAGCATTTCATTTGTGGATTTGGGCAAGAAGGGGCATTTTTCTCTTGGCACGAGTTGGTGGTGTGATTGTCTCCTAGAGCTGGGCACATCACCATTTCCTTACTGCGTGTTGTTTTCTGTGGATGAGTGATGCATCCTCAAAGGTGTATTGCTTCATGCTGGGTGTGATCTTGAGCTAGCTACCATCTGCTGGTTATGATTTATAGAGCTGCGTTCTTTTCCTTGGCTAGTCGTGTTACCCATTTCAGAGGCTGCGTGTTCTTCTTGTGATGCGTGGGAGGCAAGTGGGAAGTTTGTTTGCTGCATTTTTCCAATAATTATTGAGTGCTTCATTCCCCCCCAGCCTTGGTATCCCTGCTGGGCGAATCATTGGGCGTATTACTTCTGCTGAGTAACAAATTTGGACAACGTATTGCTTGCTGGCCGTGTTTTCTCCTCCTGGCGCTGTGTGGACGTTTGGATGCTGCGTGGAGAGCTTAGAGTGAAGGAGATGCAGTGTGGATCGATGCGGGGTGGCTTACCTTGCATAGACTAGCGTTACAGTGCTGATATTGGGGCTACTGAAGTGACCCTGCGATTTGGTGGTGATATATGCCCATAGGGCCGTCCCTTCAGTCAATGCGTGTGGCTGGGTTGGGCAACTTCGATGCTGCTTGTAATTGTGGGTCTCCAACATCATATACCAGTCATGGTTCACAATCTTGAGAGGTACCTTATCATATTTTGTGTGTAATAAACTCAGCCATTAATATTTAATGAAAGATAGCCTGAATTTGACTAATTGGCTCCTTAAATTTGATCGTTTTCATCTTTAATTTTGTGGGTTTTGCTTAAATGCAAATTGAGACATTGTGCACTTCATTGGGAAGGAATAAGGGGTTAAGAAACCATCAGACCAACCAGCAAAACAACTAAATACACTTTTTCTACCAAAATTTCATTTTCAGCAGTCATTTTCAGAAGCAAGCAAAGTGTTTGACGGAAGTCCAACACCAAAACTAGAAGGTTTTTCCCAATTTGTCCAACCTAGAATATTTCAATACTTTTGCAATCATCTGTGACACCCATTTCCATCATTTACGACCCCTAGTTCAATGTTGTGGAATATGGTGTGCAATGCTTCATTGGGTGATTCTTTATGCTTCATTGTTTTGTTCAACATCAACTATGATTTAAGAGTGAGCCTCATATCAAGCATCGATTCCTATTTTGACTTGTTGGTTGCAACAGCTAGCGATCCATGCTCTCCGATGAGATGGATTGATCTCCATAAGGACACTCATTTCAGATTATAGATCTATTTGCTTGAGAAGTTTGAAATTTGTTGTTCGGATTTTTACATGGATCTTTGATGGCATTGACATCTTGAGGTTACCTAGCACTATATAGATCTTTGGACATACTTCTTGTTTGGACCTTTTAGTGTCTATGGGATACATTGTTCAATTGATGCTTGTTTATTTTGTTTGAAGCCTTTGTTTTGGTTACTCACTAGCACCTACTTTTTTTAAGCATTTATGTGGTGGTTGTCAGTGTTTCCCATTCTCACGCTTTTGCAACTAAACATTTTTTGTTTTAGAATTCAATCAATTTCATTGAGGTTACTTTTCTCTCCTCTTCAGAGTTTTGGTCATACTTCTTGATTGGAGATTTAAGCCTCTACAAGTCTCTTTCTCTTGCCATTCAATTCATCATTGTGAGACCTTGAGTTTCAACTCCAATGCCATTTTCAACATTGGCATTTTCTCTCTTTTGGAGAAGGATTTTTACCTATGGGTTTTTCTCCTTTTGTCTACTTGTGAGAGTCCATTTTGTACTTCGGTACCTAAGAAGGTCGCGTTGCTAGGACCCAATGTTTTCTTTTGTTTACTCCCTACCTTTCACTTAAGGGGTGGTGTTAGTGTTCTTGTTAACGTTATTTTCCAATTTTTCAACAAAGCCAACTATTGTTAGTTGTAAGCTTACATTGGCATCTCTTTCTACCCCGTTGTGAGTGTTATCTTTTGCTAATGTTGGGCCTTTTCCAATTGTTATATACAACAGACATCCTCTTGTATTATAGATATGCAGTTCTATTTTTTCTATTGTTATTTTGTTCTATGGAGTTTAGACTTATTTACGATCTGGGTTAAACTAGGATTTTTACAACCTCTTCTAGCTTTATGCCTCTTCTTCGTGTAGAGAGGAGTTAAAAATATATTCCTCTATAAAATTATTTACCTCTTATAACTTTATCCTTACAACATTAACATCCCTTTTTCTTGAACATGATACTATTATTCCCATTTCTTAAATGAATTTAGCAGTTTCTCATACAGAAAAATCCCAGAGTCCAACCTCTTTCCCCTGGGTCTGGGAAAATATTCCAAACATTATGAACCAAAATACAAAAGTACTCAACTTCTAAATGTGAGATGTTAAGCTTTAAGCAGGAGAAAGTCGGATCACCCTTGCTTTGTCCAAAATAAACTATACTACAGATAGGACGGTGCTCCAAATCAATTGCAATGAACAAAACATATGTAGGTAAGAGACTCCTTGCATAAGTGAGCCCTTCTCTAAAGCTATAAAATCTATCCAATTGGACCTACATATGTTTCCTATCTTGCCTTAAATTAAACCAAGTGTACCATCATATATAATCCAAATTTCCCTTTTTCTAATTTGGGTTGAAAAATGATAAAGTTTCCTACACCTATTCTAATCTTGCTTCTCTCTATTGCCAATAGAGAAGCTATTACCTTCGCCATTTCCAATCCATTCTACCCTATTAAAGCCCCTACAAGTTATCCAATATGTGATTGGAAGTGAAGAGGCGAGCGACCTGTGAATAATTTGGGGACATAAATGGAGAAAAAGCTACTATTTTGTTCTTAAAGCATCCTAGTCACCTAGACACGCCATTTAGATGATCCTAGGATCTTAAGGCAAGATTTATCCCTCCTCTTCATGATGATTTGTCAACCAAAAAGGGCCAGTCCAACAAGAATTTATTCAACATCTTAATTCAAAATTGCAGATTTGACCTCCTGGAGAAAGACAACAGATCCAAATAAAGTGTTTCTTCGCAGATTTAGCCTCATTGAGAAAAACAACAAATCAAATGAATTCTTTATTCTTTAGAAAACTATTCTCTGACATTACAGAATAAAACCAAATTACGGGGTAAACTTTCACCCCGTTGTTTTGGTCCAAGTATGTTGGAAGCTAATTCTCCATTATTTGACAAATGGAAAATTGAAAAGTAGGTGCGATATGAAAAGGGGAATGAAAATTTCCTAGAATTTTTTTGTCTTGAAGATTATTCTTAAAAATAAGAATTTAGAATTTGGAAGAGTGTGTTCCAAATTAAATGAAATTTTATTTTGCATTTTAGGCCTATTCTTCTTTTAGTGTTAAGTGTACGTGTATTTTTTTCAGTTTTTTTTCTTTCAAATTTTAAAACAAAACTCTACTTACGAAATTTGTGAAAATTTTAAAAAAATATTGGTAAACTATGTTTAGATACTTTCCATCAAAGAGTTTTGAGGTGTTTGGATGGGTGTTTTGGAAACGGTTCAAAATTGAATGGGGTTTTCAAATCTTTTCAAAATGGTTTTCAAGAGTCAGTGTAAACCATAGTCTTGGCTAAAATTCCAATCACTTTAAATCATCTTTCCATGTGTAGGTAATCCATGAATTAGTTAGGTATGAGAATGTCTTAGGAAATGAATTAGTTAGGTATGAGAGTGTCTTAGGAAAAGAGCATGTACATTATGATGCTAGAAGGGGGCATATGGCAGACAACATAGAAAATGAAGTCAAATTGTGACACAATGCACATTGAAGTGGCATGGAAATTAAATTTTAGTTAAATGGTCATAATTGATAACTTAAACGAGGAAGTTTGGATGAATTTAAGGATAATAAATTATCATGTCAAGTGAGAATGAGGAATTCGAATTTAGTTTAAATGGTCATAATTGATAAGCTAATAATAATAATAATAATAAGCTATTTTGACTGGTAAAGTCTACGGAGGTATACATTCCCTACCCTCTCTAAAATTGAACTTGTAACCTCTTATGAGGATACACATGTTCTTAATCATTAGGCCTAAATATTAAAGCATGATCTATAGATAATGTAGTAGATCCCACTTTTATTTTTAACAAATTATAATTTTTTATTATTTTTTGTATCCTACTAATTAATATTCGAATCACATTTTGTACACTTTTGTGTTTTGGTCAACTTAGAAAAGCCATCCATGACGATCCCACATATTTTTTTTATATTTTTTTGGTTCTATAGTTTTTGTGTTATTTCTTTTTCTCAGAGTTCCTTTGAAACTATGGAAAAAAAATTGAAGTATAATTTTTGAAGGTGAATGAATGAAGATGGGTAACACCTTTTAGTGAATCTTGGATATGAATATTTGACATTTTCCAATCCTTATGAATGTAAGTACAATAAAAATATAATTTGTAGTGAGTTTGAATGTAAGTACAATAAAAATATAATTTGTAGTGAGTTGTGTTGTCTTTTTAACAATATATTTTTCAAAAAATATCAATCATTTAATGTCTAGAATTTGCATTTAATTAAATGTTTTTTTCTTGTAAATTTCTAGAAAAGTTAACAAGAGTCTTTTGCTCCCCTCAACTAATTCAATGTTATATATATATATATATAAACCATGATCTACACATAATGTAGTATATATCAGTTTTATTTTTGACAAATTATGTCTTTTTATTATTTTTTGAATGCGACCAATTAATATTTGAATCACATTTTATGCATTTGTGTTTTCATGAACTTTTTTCCTATTGTTTATATAAATTGAAAAACCAAATGTACTCTTTTTGGTTCTATAGTTTTTATGCTATTTTTTTCTAAGAGTTCCTTTGAAACTATGGAAAAAATTGAAGTATAATTTTTTAAAGAAAATAAATAAATAAATAAAATATGAATTTGAAACTACGAAAATAAGGTATCAATTCCGACACCCAAGATGAAAGAGATGAGGGGGTTTCAACCCTTGGAAGTTGTAGTTGCAGAAAATCCTGCAACAAAGGGGTTGGATTTTTGGATTTTAAATCTTAGACTGATCAATTTAGCTCAATTGGGGGTATTTATAAAGATTGATCAAGGGCTTAATGAAGATTTTCAAAACACCTGGTTCAAGGTTTTTGTGGGTTAATAAAAATAGTTCGATTGAGCTAAAGGCCTTTGCGAGTAAAAGTAAAAGGGATAAAAACTAAAAGACCTTTATCGAACATTTAAAATTAGCTTGATCAAGGCTATGGAAAACACTTTTTTCATGCTCTCTCTTGCCAAAAAGTGTTACCCAATGTCATGGGTTCACTTGCCATTAAGATTGAATTTTCTAGTCAGTGGTAAGGCTCAAGGTAGTGGAGTTGGCCATGAATGAGGGTAGAGTGCTAAGGATCTATATTTCAATTTGTACATGAATTTTGTTTTACGTTAATGAGAATGAGTAGTTTTTTGTCCGTTTAATTTTATTATCTATTTCTATACTATGTTTGTGTAAATTTTTCAAATTATTTATGTCTAAAACGACATCTTTGTTCTAAGTTGAGAAGTTGTAAATTTATATGCCTAGTCATCAAAGATTTGCATGAATGTTGGCCCATTCCACCTTGAAATATGCCATTTTGCATTTGATAGTGAGATAAAAAGCTCTAGTAGAGAGAATTGAGCAAAAGAAGATGACATGATGTCATGAGTTAGCAAAAATGGTGAGAAGACATGAAACAACAACCATGAATAGATAATTATAAGAATTTAGGAAGAATAGAAGAGTTCCAAAACAAACAATAAAATAAAAAGTTCAAAGGGAGTCACCCAAAACCAATGCGAGATGTTGAATGTAAGTTGGTTAGATTGTTGGAAAGAAAAAAATTGAGGTTTTATGTTTTGATGGAGGCTTGAAGGTAGAATCGTTGATTGATTGGCCAAGTTAAATGGGAAAATTTTGACTTTGAAAGGATGGAAGTCCGTCAAAGAATGAAACTCACATGTATGAAGTTGAAATGATACATTGTGATTTAGTGGGATTTAATGCAATGAAAATGATTTTAAAAGGACTACGAAAAGATTTATAGTTGGAGAAAGATGGTTATGAATTCTAAGAAATAGTTTTTCTTATATTTCATGAGTAGAGTTTGAGTTTGCTCAAAAAAATGTTGAACCTCAGACACACGGATTAGAGTGTACAAGAGTACAACGAGGATTTCTACAAAATTTCCATTTTGGTTGGACACAAGGATAATGAGAACCAACATGTTTCAAGGTATGTAAATGGTTTAATGTTTTTCAATTCAATATTAGATGAGTTTATAATAAAAAAAATCAATATAATATGCATATTGGATGGTGCTAAAGTTAGAAGAGAAGTTAGGACATGAGGATAATAGAAGAAGTTTTAGTAGAGGAAGAGGTGGTCATGGTCATGGTCATAGAGGTTGCAATTCAACATCAAAGTTTGAGAAGATAGAAAAAAAAAATGCACTACGTAGACTTCATGAAGCTTTTAGATGACAAAGAAGATTACTTGGTGCTAGTAGGAAAAATATGTATTGTTATGCATATTGTGGTAAAGGACATACGACTTTGTAGTGTAAAAATGAATAGAATACATATATTATAAAGGAAGACATAAAACAATTGATAGAAAGTAACAACAACAATTTGGAGAAACTTGATATGAGGCACAAATGAATCATTGTGCCATAGAAACAACAAGCGCTAGATGAAGACACATAATTGGGAAATGAGAAAGTAATTGCATAAATAAAATATAACAAACACATTAAAGGGAGTAAGAGTTTTAAATACAACACACAACAAACAAATTAATCCATTTATTATATTCATTGTAAAGCTCAAATGACAACATTGGAAAAGGAAAAGCGTGTTTTACATAATCAACATGTAAATAAAAAAGTTTCTTTTCTAAAAGTAATAAAGTTTCTCCAATTAAATATTATTGCTAACATCTCTTGATGATTTTTACACGAACATAAAACCTATTTGAACAAGAAAATTTGCATCAAAATCCTCCCCTAATATTTAATTTGGTAGGGAAAGTAATGAGGATTCGTGCTTACAACATCTTAAACATGATGAGGTGCTAACAAGGTTGCAATAGAGCTTCCTTCTTTGGGTCCATAGCCTCCATGAAATTCAAAATCTTCATAGGAAAAGGAAAAGAACAATATCCAAAATAAATGATAGAAAATATGGAAAAGAGTCTTGTGAAGGTTGAGTGATTTGACAAAGATATGATGAAGTATCGAAGATCAACAAGAATGCATTGAAAAAGGAATCAAGAAACCTGGAAATGAACTTGTTGAGAAGGAGAGATAAAAGCTTCAACATGTGTTTCAGCATACACCAAGATTGTCTTCACATCATAAAATGTCTTCCACCGCCAAACGTGTAAAGAAGGAACATCATAAAGGCACCATTGGTGCTATTAAAATGCAGAGATTGTTGTTGCAGTGAATGCAACAAAATGATCAATGAGGAATGTGTGGCACCCACATTGTTGGTGAAACAAGTTGATATGAAGCCCTTAAACAAGAATTCAATTTTCTCCATCACCAATCATCAACCCAACCAGGATAAACCTTGATAGTGGGAACTAATTCAATATTTTTCCATATATACCTCTTGACTTTCGATCTATTGGATGAGAAAATATCATACCATTGAGTATGGAAATATAAATTTTCCTACCTAGTTGGAGATTTAGAACGAGTGCTCTCACTAGGAAAGGTGATGGCCAATTTGCTTCTTTATGAGAAAAGGTGTGGATAGTTGAAGAATAGATAAAACTTCAGAGTGATGGATTCAAATTTTTTCATAGCATCAACAAACAAATATTTTTGGAGGGAAAGGAAGAAAACTACTTTTTTCATCATAGGTAGACTTATCTCTTTATATGTTCATTCAAATTTCAAGTGTAGGCATTGGTTGGATGCATAATTAAATTCTACATCTAATGAGTACCCACTCTGCATACTTTTGATAAACATGTAATGAGAAAAACTGGAAATATACAAAATAAACATCTTTTCATGTATTTTCAGTTTTTCTCGATTTGTAGTATTTTTTTTCGATCACTTTATTATAGGGTTTCTTAAATTAAAATGTCACTTCACAATGGTTCAAGTCCCATTGCAATTACTTCACATGGACATGCAAATACACATACTCATGTACAACTCCATGAGTAATTTCAAGCATTCTAGAGACATGGGTGTTAAGATGTACTTGTTTAACCATAGACAATATCACAATATTGTCACCCAACCATAGGCATGCAACCACCCTCGAACACCATAACCTTGGCAAATAGAATAATTCTAGAAGCAATATCAAACCCAACATATAACCAAGAGATAGCACACCTTTCTCCAAAGGTAGCGCATCAAGCAGAAATTCCAAAAACCGTAAATGAAGACTAGCTCCCAACTACAGTCGTTGCAGTTGCATTCCTCCTTTACACTTGCACACTAATTATCTTGAGTGTGAGAGTGTGTGACCAAATGAGCTCAAGCGCACTCTATTTATAGTGCTCTTTGTCACCTATCGAGGTCGACTTCTTCATTTAGAGGCTATTACTTCAATATTATTTCTTTTATTGAACCAACTTGTCTTCTAGGGTTTCTACACATTTGTTTAGGGTTTCTCTAGCTTCCAGAATATTCTAATCTAGTCAGAGGTTACACATGAAGGTTGATACCTCCCGCAACTAACATAATATCAACACTCCTTCCTAGATAGGGAGGTATTAACAAGTAGCATCATCATAGCCACACAGGCTATCCCATGATCACGGAGATAAAGTCACAAATCACATCACCACTATCAGTATCATCTGATACCTTCCTGGTATCAAAAGTATATCATCATCTGCATCATCTCTCAAGGCCATACGCCATCTGAGTAATCGGACATGATGTTGAACTCATCACACTTAATATATTGTCACAAGGACCATTCTTCTAATCTGGACATATATCCTAGAAGAATAATTGTCCCAACAGATGTTGAATGTCCTCAATGGCTACAAGAACCATTCTCTCCACTGTATCATCTCTAAGCCATACTAACATGATGAAAATGCATCATATCTAAGTTGTACTGGAATGATGTGGAGTACCATCCACATCATCTCTAAGTCGTACTAACATGGTGTTAATGCATCATCTCTAAGTTGTACTCGCATGATGTAGATCAATGCCTCACATATTCTCTAAGTTGTATGATCATATCTAAGTTGTAGTAGCATGATGCTCTGCATCATATCTAAGTTGTACTAGCATGATCATATCTAGCATGATGTGAGTCATTTGCATCATCTCTAAGTTGTATGATCATATCTACATTGTACTAGCATGATTCTTTGCATAATTTCTAAGTTGTATGAGCATGATCATATCTAGCATGATGTGACTCAGGCATAAGCATCATCTCTAAGTTTTACTAGCATGATGTCAATGCATCATATCTAATTTGTACTAGCACAATGTGTCTCGGGACTGTTGATGATTAAAATCGCAACGAGGATTTTTCCCGTAAAGTATTGCTAAAGCCTATTATCATAAGATAATGATATATATGATACTAGTGGATGGGACCCCCTTGTAGATTGGAAGATCAGATCTGGTTCTTATTTGATGTTTATGTTGTTGTTCGACACTGCTTACAGGGTTCTACATGATTGATGAAATCTTGGTTTTATTTGCAACATAATAGAAGATGGACAATGTGTATTATGTGGTGTTTCTAATTGCTCTAAGCTCTAAATTCCATATTGTGTGAATGGCTTATATCCACTGTTATCACATTGCTATTAGCACCATGATCTGTTACATGTTGCACCTGCACAAAACACATGTTAGTCATGACAAAAGATAAAAGAAATATGGAACAAATCCAAGGAAAAGAAGCTATACTATACTATGCTATGCTATGCTACATTATATGCAAATGAAATTAAAAGGATTGTTGTTAGTCCTAGCTAACAAAGTTAGTGGCTATACGATTTATTGAGTTATATGAAAACACATTTGATATGCATTATTGTATGGTTGGAAATGGTTAAATGTGATATGGGGCGGCGCATTTGGCAAGTGATGGATGTTAGTGTTGATGTATATATTAATTGAATGGATTAATGGAGGGTTCGTTGGTGTGTACTAAGGAATTGAATGAGTAGAGGATGGAAGCGATGTGCATTTACTGCACATCACTCCACACCTCTCCCAATGGTCATCATCCTAGCTTGGCTATTTTTCAATTGTGTTTCGATGTGGTAAAGCTTTGATTTTCAGGCAAGGGAAGAACTGCTCAATCAATCTTGTGTTTTTAAGTCTTTTTGGTTACAGGTATGTTTTTTTCACCATCCATGAACCCGTTATGGTTATGAAATAGATATTGGCTCGGTGATATATGGGTTTGTGCTTTTCTTGAAACTGGAAACTATGTAAACTTGTGATATTTCTCTAGAATGATTGTTTGTGTGGTTTTCGTTGCAAATGGAAAATGGCAGTTGAAGTCACAATTTCATTGATTATTCTGAGTGGTAGAAGCCATGAAGGCTCTCTGTTGTCCTTATGAGTTTTTTTTGGAGGGTTCATTCGGTCCAGACTTGCCGACTGTCCCCACACAGTTCTTGTCACCATGCTCGATCGTATTGTTGTTATGGGGTTGTTGGGTTTGATTTCGAACCACCTTGTGTCACTGTATATTGTTTCACCTAGGTATGGGCTCGTTTATACTATTGGTGTTTGTGTAGTTGGTTATGATGGATATTATGCTAAGGGGCTTGCTTTGAGGTTGATTTCTATTTCATGGCTCTATTTTTATATCAGAATTACTCAGGTTGATTGGGGAAAACCACGAGGGTTATGCCCTGCATGTTCTGGGTGTTATTTATTGGCTCCTGAGGAACCTTTGCTCCTCTGTTCATAATCTCTCCTGCCTGGTGAAATCTCTCATTGTCTTGCAAATTTATTGGTGATATGGCCTATGTGTCCACCATGTTGTCTCGAAAGTTTCTCACCTGTTGTTGGTGGTCGATTCCAATCTCCCTATGTTGGTTCCACAAAGCTAACCCTTGAATATTCAAAACCCATTTTTAATAAATGGAGCCAGATATATCCTGTCGGGTATATCATTAATTGTTGTGAGTTGGTGGAGTATCGTCGACAGTGGTTGATTGTTGGCTCACCTCTGATTAATAGCGTTGACAGTGGTTTTGATTATTTGGYATCTAGTCACTGCATTATTTATTATAACAGTCAAATCGATAGCTCAACATGGTTAATTGGTTGATTCAAGAAATGAGTGGGCACACAGTCCCTGCCTCTTGTGTTGTAACARTTGGATTGTTGACCCAACATTGTTTTATGGTTTGATTGAGAGTATGCCTCTTTGSGTTATTCGTTGGGTTGTGTGTTTCCTACAACATGGTATAAGTTGAAATGATGGTTGTTGTTAATGTGTGTTTTGATTTCCAATCGAGATTATTGCAACTTGAAATATTGATGATTGGGTTTTGGCTGTCCACTGTGTATGTTTGATGGATATCGTGCACTGTATCGTTGATTGAACTATCAGAGATGAGCATGGGTTCTATAACAGTATGGTTTTATTGCAATTTAATTGTTAAATTGAATCGAGGAATGGAATCAGGCACTATTTTAAAGGAACTTGTGTCTGTGTTTGATTTGAAATTTTTAAGTTATGATGATGGCTGATGGTTTGGATGTTGAACATAGTCATTACAAATGGTTGTGTGTTCATTGGGATTGTTTAAATGTTTAAAAGAAGAATTGAGAGGACACATTTTTTTTATATAGGTTGTTGAAGGGCATATTATTTTGAGTATGATGACACTGTGATTAATTGAAAGCGTTAAATGTGAACGATGATCAAGTTTAACACTCAGTAATGGTTAAATTACACACAATGATTGTTTAGTTGATCACATAAATTGTTTGGTTAGTGTTGAAACGTTTGCATTAAATACATACTGGTTTTATATATTACTTAATTAATTTTATGAACAATATCTCCTCTTTTTCCCTACCATTATTTTACTTTTCGTTAATTACGATCCCCTCGACTTCCCATATTCATTACTCACTCCATGTTCCTAAATTTTAATTACAGTTAAGAGGAGCTTTGTATTGTGACAGTTTAAGATCACAAGTATGGATTATAGTGATATGTTCTTTGGTTTACATTTCAGCTAATTGTTCGTTGTCGGTGAACGGTAACCATGTTCTTTTTCCCCTCATTTGAACATTTTCGCTCAATACAAACCCCTCTCATATCCCATAACCTTTGTTCACCCCCTTCTCATTGACAACAATTTAATAATTTGTATGGATTGGATTACATGATTCTGATATGTTGCTGAGCCAAAATTTATTTCATATTTTAAAAGAGTTGTCATGTATGGTTGTTAAATAAACTATTTGCTAATCAATCACACATACATGAATGAGCTTTTTCATCCGAGGTAGTCATGGCAGAGGTAACCGAGGAAGAGGTAATTGGAACAGGGGCCCTAGAAGGCAAATATTCTCTATTCACTTTGATGCTGACTCGCAAGAGTTAGGCCAGCTCTTTTAGGCTGGGTTTTTCAATTGGATTGGGCAAGGAGTGGTCCAAACTAGGCTTGAAAGGTCTCCCTTCCAAGTTGCCCCTGCCCATTCACCAGTTCAATCTTCCCATGTGAGTAAAAGGTTGAAAACCGAGGCCCACCATGCCCCTAACAAACGAAAATCCATTGCTGCCCCTTCCTCACCCTCCAATGGCTCTGATAAATCCCTGTCCTCCCGGATGCATTTGAGGGATGATTGCTCTCATGTGATCAGTGAAATTAGTCCTAAAGGCTCAACACAACCAAAGGAAAATTTAGAGAGATCAGAAGTTGACAACAACAACAAGGGAAGGATTGCATCTCAGAGTGAGAAATATGGATTTTAAGTTTTTATTTATTTATTTATTGTTGAGAACAGTTGACTTCAGAAATTTTGGACAACATGTTATTTTTGGATATACGAGTATTATATTTTGGAAATAATTTCAAATATCATTGATCTAAATTGTCAATTATGAATGTGATGATGAGAGTCACAAGGAGGGATTCTTTGTTTCATTAACAAAGTTGTGTTATGATTGTTAAAATATAAAGAGAGTCACAAGGGGTCCCACCTACTAGTTATTATTTATTTAAAACCCTTATCATGATTTATTACTTTTCCCCATAATTAAAAAGTTGGTTGAGTTTTAGTTAACTTAACTAAGGAATTAGTTTGACTACTTCAACCAATTTTAATTTTCTTAAAGGCAAAAGGAAAGGGAGGAACAAGAGGAGAATAGAAGGAGAAACATACTAAGGTTTTCTCTTTGAGTTTTGTGTTGAGATAATTCTATTTTCATTAATTTCTTAATCCATTACAAGCCTAATTTTTTTTTATGATAGCAGGGTCCTATTGTAGACAACAAGATTCAGGGCTAAATTACATCATTCAGACACTTGTTTTTTAGAGGTTTTGATTTATCTTTGATAGTATGTGTAGACTTGTCTGTTTGTGAATTAGTTTTCATGACTGACAAAAGCTATTGTGCAGATTCTAGTGGGAAGAAATATGTGGCAAGTTAATCCATCTTTTCAAGTTTAGTGTTTTATTTTCTGTCAGAAATCCTTTTGTATGTTTCATCGGGGACGTCTAAGTTTGACTTTGGTCCAAAACTTCCTCAGGAAATTTTGTAAAAAGAATGATTCTTTGATGAATTGGAATGAAATAAAGGATTGTTTTATGTCTCATATGTGTTGATTATTGACTTGGTGTCTTTACTTCTGTCTCTATATTTATTTCAGCATCTGATATGTTCATAAAATTACACAAAAAATGATTTTTTTAGGAAACTTTTAATCATAAAAAAAGAGCCTAAGAACTTTTGAATTAGGATATCAGTTTTGATGGCTATAAACATAAGGTGATATTCCCATCTATCTTGCTTTAGACAAGTAGGATCTGAAAATGTTTGAGTAAGATTATTTCATATATTTTCCTCAACAAGGACATATGTATCATATCTAAGTTGTACTAGCATGAAACACATCAACAATTTATCAATCTGGACCATTCTCCATGGGGAGAATGTCTTTCCATCAACACTCCCTCCCAACTGATGAATTCATCTCCTCTCTTTCAACCAAGGGAGAAATCTCCACGACTCCCAGCTTGTCCCTCAAGTATGCAAACTTTATTTTGGACAGAGGATTCGTCAAAATATCAATTGTTTTCTCATCGGTGGAGATGTACTGGAGAATCACTTCTCCCTTCTAGACTTTATCATGGATAAAGTAGTACTTGATTTCAATGTTCTTCGAGCTATAATGGAACACAAGGTTCTATGAAAGCTTCACACAACTTTGATTATCACAATATATCACAGTCGAATCCATCACCTGATCAAATAGTCCATAAACTAGCTTACATAGCCATATTGTTTTTGTACAATCATCACAAGTTGCAATATACTCTGCTTTTGTAGTGTTGAGAGCAAAAAACTTGTGTTTCCTGCTAGCCCATGATATCATAGCAGATCCCAAACTGAAGCATATACCAAAAGTACTCTTTATGTCATCTACATTCCATACCCAATATGAATCAGTAAATCCATGCAGTTGTACATCATTGTTTGAGACATATCTCAAACCATAGTTTAGCATGCCACAAAGATATCTCAAAATATTATTTCTAGCTATCCAATTCTCATGTCTAGGTTCCACCTGGAACTGGCTCAACGTGTTCACAAAAAAAAAATGTTCGGTCGGGTATTAACCAAGTACATCAATGAGTCTATCAACTGTCAGTACAGGGATGAGTCCATTGGATCAGAATCAAAGTCTCTCAACTTCATATCTGTCACCATGGGAGTTTCCATGGATTTGCAATCCATCATCCCAAACTTCTGAAGGATCTTTACAACATACTTCCCTTTCCCTAGAAATATTTCACCACACTTCTGCCATACTTCTAGTCTCAAATAATAATGCATGAGACCAAGATCCTTCATATTGAGTTCAGATGCTAGCTCATTCTTACACTAAAAAATGAGGGGCTCTACACTTGTCAGAAAAAAATCATCAACATATAGTAGTAGGATCACAGGTGCATGATTCACAACCTTGTAATAAAGGTTTGGATCAACATAGCTTTTGGAAAATCCAAGTCTCGTCAAGTAACTGTCAATTTGTGCATACCAAGCTCTTGGAGCTTGCTTGAATCCATGCAAGGCCTTCTTTAATTTGCATACATGGGTATCTCTCGGGTGTACCTAAAAACCTTGAGGTTTCTCTATGTATACTTCTTCTTCAATTACCCCATTGAGAAAAACAGTGTTTACATACATCTGATGTAAACTCCAACCCATGGATGTTGCAAGAGATATGATGGCTTTGATAGAGGTATATCTGGCAACTGGAGAAAACGTCTCATCATAATCTTCTCCCTCTAGTTGGGAGAAACCTCTAGCCACAAATATTTCCTTGTATTGATCGATACTCCCATATACTGCATGCTTTATCTTGTAAACCCATTTTGAGGTTACTACATACTTTCCTTCAGTTCTAGGCACAATTTCCCATACATCATTTTTCATGATGGATTGATATTATTCCATCATAGATTTTTTCCATTCATTGTTCTTGATTGCTTCCTTAAAGGTGGAAGGTTTTGCATTGATAATAATTTTCATGAGTGTCGCTTAACTAGAGAATCGTTTTCGCCTCTTGCTTTCCCTTAAGGTGCCACTGGGAGCTTTATGTCTTTCTAATTTTTGTAAGGTGGATTCTATCCATGCTGGTCATTTTTAGTTCTTGGGTACAACAACTAGTTCTACAGGTATAAGTGGTTGGTCTGGTTCTTCACTGGGATGTTTTGGTGAACATATACTTTCTTCCTTGGGGTCTTCATATTCTTCTGCATCATTGGAGTCTATCAGATATTCTATAGATTTCTTGAAGGCAATCTTCTCATCAAAAGTTACGTCCATGTTGATTTCAATAGTCTATTGACCTGGGACATAGATCCTGTAAGCTTTTGATGTATCACTATATCCAACAAATATGCCCTTCTTTATTGAAGGTTCCAACTTCTTCTTTTTGTCCTTGGGAACATGGATATAGACAAGACACTCAAAGATCATTATGTTTTCCACACTTGGATTCTTTCCTAAGAAGGCTTCTTTTAGAGTCATGTTCTTCAATATATTATGAGGACTTCTATTCTGAATATATATAGTTGTCATAGTTGCTTCTCCCCATAGAAAGATGGATAGATTCTGGTCATTCATCATTGCCTTAACAGATTCTTCAATGGAACAATTATTTCTTTCTACTACACCATTTTGTTGAGGATTATGTGTGAAAATTAACTCCCTCCTAATACCAGCTGCTTTAAAAAAGGAAACGAGTTCCTTGGAGGTGTATTCTCCTCCATTATCATATCTTAGCATCTTGTTATTCTTATTTGTCAAGTTTTCCACTTCAGCCTTGAATTCTTGGAACTTGCCAAATACTTCATGTTTCTTCTTTATCAGATACATCCAAGTCTTTATTGAGATGTCATCTATGAATGTTACATAGTAAAGAGATCCTCCTAGAGACTTCACTGGCATAGGGCCACATACATATGAGTGTATTAGATTCAAGATCTCCTTGGATCTATTCTCACTGCTCGAGAATGGCTTTTTAATATTATTCCCAAGTGCACATCCTCTGCAAATACCTTCATGTGCCGATTGTAGTTATGGTATGCCTACAACCATCTATTTTAGAGATGGAAATGGTTGATAATGAAGGTGAGAATACCTTATATTCCATTACTCAATAGGATTCAGTTCATCATGTAGAAGAGCTTGAGAATTCTAACCTAGGAGTTTATATAATCTTCCTTCACGTACCCCAATAACTCTAGCATCTTCTATTTTCAATATTTAGACCATACAAGAACTCTTCCATCGACAAATACTATTCTATCTCCTTTGTCTTCCAGGTAAGAAATAGATACTAATTTTTTTTTCAAACCATGAATGTAAAGACCGTATTTGAATTAACGTTTAAATTAATACCAAATTACTGTAATTTCTGTAATTCCTTTAAACTTTACAAAGAAGTAAACTTTTCAAAATTTTCAAATTATCTCAACACTTACACTGACACTTACGCAAGTAGAATTTGGCAATAAGTAATAAATCTAAGTTAACAATCCATGAATTGGAATTTACATACCTCACTCTGATGCTATGCGCAACTTGCTCCCTTCTTGCTTCCTTAGCTTGAACCTGATGCTGCTCTTTAGGACACCCCAAAACCAGCCACCCTGCCGACTAGTAACGCCTAGCCCTAGGACATCAATGGATGTCCTAGCCCTCCAAGCCCAAAACCTCTGCAGCCCCCCCGGTGCACTGTAATTCCACTGTAGATTTCACTCCCTCCAATCCTCCAAGATCTCCCCCTCTCGTAGAAAATGAATCCCCATACTCATCCTTCTCCACTTCCCTTATCCCTCCTTCACCGCCCTTTCTCCATTAACTCCCCCCACCAAATACCTTATCCCTTTATTAATGCCTTATCCATTCATTTATTACTTATCTTAACATATTGGTTACGTTATCCCTTATGGGATACGTAACCCAATTAAACATTATATTTTATTATCCACCCATTTGTTTAATACTTAATTAATCAATTAATTAATTAATAATCAAATTAAT
>JZKD02S2402385.1:113790-136028 GCA_000966675.3 Picea glauca
ATACTATCTAAATGAACTTTGAAGATGAAGTGACATATGCCATCCATAAATGTGATTTGAGTTCTTTTATTTTTTGTTGTGTTACCTCATTATTCTTCAAGTTATTCAAATTATCTTCTAGTTCCTTAATCCTTTCCTTTAACTTTGTATTTTTTTCTTTGAGATTGCCAATGGAGTCGTCCAATGCATCCCCAGTTGCTCTATGGATTCTGGAAACCTGGGAAGACCACATATTTCTTAGGTTAACCTTTGAATGAGATTTCCCCTTTTTATTCTTCACCTCACTTTTCTTAATAATTATTTTCTTAGTTCGTTGTCAAAGACAATTCTCTGAAATACAAATGATTCTTCTTCATCAAAGATATCATTCTCAACAATGTCCAATGACTGATTTTGGTGGGCTGCTCCTCCTGGATGATCAATGTTAGGAAATATTTTCTCAATGTCAGCCTCGAGCTCCACATATTCGAGGAAGAAGTTATTAATGTCACTTTCAATGTGATGCTCTTCTTCCTCTTGTACAATATTTTTCCTCTTCTTCCTCAGAGTGAGTTTATGTGAGATTTCAATTTTTCCTGGAGGGTTACTGGAGCATTGCTCTGGGGTGTTGCAGTCTTAAGAGTATTAGTTGGGGACTAGGAACTCTTCTCGTTGGGATCCTTTCCTCTCTGTTTGTAAAATTCATTGGTATTGAGTATCGTCTCTAAGTCGCCAACAGTGTGGGTAGGATTACCCAGGTTATTATCTTCTTCTTCTCTTAGAACAGTGTGGATGATTGAATTGCTAAAACCCACTGTTAACATATGATCCAAAAAGATTATGTTAGGTTCAAACCCTCTAATATTTTCAGCATACTTGAGATTCAAGTTGTGGAAGTGGTTTGTGAATTCATCAATTTCGTTCATATTTCTGAATACAAAATCCCCAATTTTCCAAGGCAAAGGTATGAACTGTTTTTTTCGTTTTTCACGAAAAAAGTGCAGTCATAAATTATATTTCCTTGTAACTTCTATAAAATTTTTTTTTTTAGATATATGGCATGGAAGAAAGGAAGGATTTTACTTAGACCCGAAAATCCTGATAACATTGTAATTTTTCATTTGCTCCAAAGTCCCCTTTTTATCTAGAAATTTACTAGCCTGAGCAGACATTCTTGGGGTATATTTTCCAAACAACAATCCTTTAAGAACCGATACAAATTCGTTGAAAAATTCATAAAAATGCAGGGAAGCTTTGTGCCTCTATAACGCTTGGTACTAAGAGGTCACAGGGTCAAATTCACAGTTCACCTTCTTGCATATAGACAATTTAGGAAATTGACAGCAATGCGCTATCGCAAAAAACAAATAAGAATACATAAATAATTTCTTATCCTTTTTATACTGAGACAATTGGGAAGAGATTTCAATGGAAATAAACTTTCCCAAATCAAAAATAACATTCTCCTTGACAGTAAAATATAATATATAAAGAATCATGCGGGAAATGTTGGCAGTGCTTTCTTGGCCCATTATTGTGGTAAATAACCAGACAATTTCTCAAAAGGGGTTTTTGAACAAGTTGACCTGAATCTTGGTGATATATTAAGGGATGGTTGAGGGATTCTCCAAGAATTTAAGTAAGATATCGAAGCCATTGTCATTTTTTTCAAGAAGTTCTTGCAATCTTCACCTTTGAAGGTGAGTGTTGGCTCTGAGAGTTTTATCATTTTAGAGAACACTTGAGGTGAAAGAGAGACATGCGACTGGTCTTGGAGTTGAATCATCCACTAACTTGGTATATTCTTATCAGTGCACTAAGAAACCATCTCCTTGCAGTCAAAAACTTCAGGAACACATCATGCACAAGCAATTACAGACGTCCAAATTACTTCGTTCTGAGAAGAAGGGGATGAATAATAATAATACGCTCTAGACCACTGAAAGTTATGGTCCTCATGTCCAAAATTGTTCAAGGTGTCTTTGTCAAACTGTTGTCAAGTTGTTGCTGCCATAAGTTAACGAGAGCGTTCTTTTGGTCTAGATAATATTTGAAATGAGTGCTTGAGAGATATAATATAATCCTCCACAAATCGTGCTTTAATGCGGTTTAATAAGAAATCTCCTCGATACCTTCGCTTATTGATGATGATATTTATGGGACCTACATGATGAGTTATTAGTATTAAAACATACTAAATGTGTATTGGGAAAAGCGTGAAGGTGGCAGGGATGGATGAGAGCAAATAGGATTTGGGATTTTTTGTGAACCAGCCATCCCGGGAACCCACGACTACAGAAGGTATAAAATTGGCTAAGTGTTGTGATGTGGTCGGAAGGACTCAACATAGGAGGGATGAGATACTTGGGAGCTCGGGGAGTCTGATGGTCAAAATGTAGATTGCAGATCTTTTGGATGCAAAATGTATATCACAGAACATGGGATATGAAAGCTTGACCATGCTAACTCGGGAACTCGCGACTTCAGAAATGGTTAAGTATAGGATGATACAATGATTGGTCAGACTCATGATATGGGAATAGGAAGTGAGAACCTGTGAGCCCGCCAACCCGTAAACTCGTCGTTTTGGAAAAAACGATTAAGTGGTAACTAGAAAGGGAGAATAGAAGGGAAAAAAGGAAAAGGGGAATTTGGGTAAGTATAGAAGAGGGAAAAGAAATGGACAAAGGAAGTTGGGAAAATAGAAAAAAGGGAGGATAATTTCAAAAGCGAGAATTGATCTCAACAAACATGTCAAATATAGTAGGTGTATGTAACTCAAAGATAAAAGTCAAAGTAATTATAAAACAATTGAAACTTGTAATAATGTATTACTTATGCATAGTCTAAAAGAAAAATAGAAATGGCAATGGCTATTCAATGTTTTTAAAAGTTGAAGTAGAATTGGACAATTCTAAGTTTTAATAACTATTAGCAATGTCATATGTGTAACAATAGGAATATGTTTTCAAAATTAGAAAGCATGATGGCTCTGAGGTTACCCTAATTTTTTATCCTGCACTACAGTTTCCCGTTCAGTGCACCCCCTTCCTACAACAATGGTAGGTGGGGATATGAACCCTCAACTAGAGTTTGGCATGGACGCAAGAGCCATCAAGCAATTGGTAGGATCAATGCGAAAGCCTATTGCTCGTCCTACGGTGACATAGTTCATGAAAAAAATGGATCAACTTCCCAAAATTGAAACCCCTCGCTCTACAAATCGTAATAAATCTCTCGCATATGCTTCCAAAGGAATAGTAGGTCAATTCATYGGATTATGACCCTCACCCGAGAAACTGGAACTCTATATYGCATGGAACTGACAACCACTCATCAAAGGATGTCTGAATCATTTTTTCTACGGTAAGGGTTTATACACTTTCTTTTTTGAATTTAAAKAAGACAATGATCTTATATTTCRAAGCGAACCATAGTTTTATGGATCAAGGGGTCTGTATCAGAATCGATGGACCCCAAATTTTGACCTGGAATGTGATATCCCTACARTTGTCCCTGTATGGGTTTTCCTTCCTCATATCCTTCTCTATTGTTGGGGATATGATTCCCTAAAAGGTATTTGGAGTTCATTAGGAAAATATATTGACAAKTCTGAACCAAAGGCTCCAATGTTTTCCTATGCCCGAAACTGTGTAGAAGTAGATCTAGAAAAAGGGTTKCTTGAAGCAATCAAACTAAAACTAGATGATTGGACCCATGTTCAAAAGGTAGATTGTGAGAAACTCTCATTTAAGTGCAATGCATGTCATGAATACRGACACTTCACTCGTAATTTTACTAAGAATAAGCCAGAGAAGGAAGTCRTAGAAGTAGAACTAGYAAACGAATGGCAGCAAGTGCRAAAGAAAGCCACTACATGGAGAAATAATCAATTAGGTCCAACACCCTATTCTTCGAACCCAACTCAGATCCCCCCGCAGTGGAGAAACCCACAGACACCAAAAGTAATACAAGGAACCCTAGCAAATGAAATCAAGAAGAAACGTACCCCAAGTCCTCCAATAAATTTGCAAGTCTGGGTGAAATTAGTCTAGGAAGAGAAGATGAAGAATCTCCTACACAAACCCTATCTCATCCAACACCATCCCCTTAGATGTAGAACCTCAAGTTGGAGAATATGGACAAGCTAACTCAGAGGAGGAAGAAATCCATAAGGAAACCCCCAATGCAAAAACCCAAACAATCATAATAGACAAAGTATTGTTAAGGTTCAAGCTATTATTAGGTTTCTTTTCAATTCACTAGATAACCATAGCATAGATAGGATCACTGAGAAATACACCATCACAAGAGACACATAATTTATCTTGGGAAACCCTCATGGGGGAGAAAACTTAGCAAAAACTTCCTTAATATAGATAGCCAATACAATGCCAAGAGATAACTCAAACAATACAGAAATTCCTCTCCCAAGACTGCACCTCTTTCTCTCTTCCTTCTTCTCCAACTACAACTCCAAGATTGCGCTCTAATGAACAAGTATGTGAGTGAACAAATGAGGCGCTAGCCTCTCTTATTTATACAATCTCGCAAGCGTTGAACTGAGGTGTCTTTTCACTGGCAGGGCCGACTTTTCATTCTGGGTGGTTACAACCACTTTAATATATTATGGGGCCAATTTCTCATTTAGCCTATTACAATTAGGTTTTGACCAATCCATAAAAGGGTATTTGGTCATTTATAATACCCGACATGATCAATCTACAAAAGGGGATTGATCTAATGAATAATACATCAATAATAGATAGAATACTCTTTGCAGTTACAATATTTCAACACTCCCCCTTAACAAGAAGGGTATTCTACAACAACATCGAGTGAGAGAGAGGGAAACATCATCAACAACATCTTGGAACACTGAATGACATATCTATAAATCATTGTAATTTTTTCTCATCATCAATATCATCATTCACATTAGGGAGTTGTAATGGCATCAACATCCTTATTAGCATGAGGCTAAGGTAACATCATCATCATCTTCAGTGTGAGGCTAAAGTAACATCATCATCTTCAACATGAAAGATGAAATAACATCATCATCATCATCTTTAGCAAGAAGCTGAAGTGGCATCATCATCATCTTCAGAAAGAAGCTGAAGTGGCATCATTATCATCATCTTTAGCAAGAAGCTGAAGTGGCATCATCATCATCATCTTCATCAAGAGGCTAAAGTGGCATCATCATCATCATATTTAACAATAGGCTGAAGTGGCATCATCATCATCAACTGCATCAACATGGATTAGTATAACACTAATACATCATCATCATCAATAACAACACAAGTCTGATACAACATCAACAACAACAATATCACAACACAAATGTTGGAGCATCATCAACAACAACAACAACAGAGCAAGAAGGTTGGAGCATCATCATCAACAACAACAAAAGAGCAAGAAGGTTGGAGCATCATCAACATCAACACTAGGTTGAGAGTCTTTAGCACGAGCCTAGCATCACAACATCATCAACATGAAGCTGGCATCACAGTACGAGACTGGCAAGACATCATCACAGCATGAAGCTAGAAACATCATCACAACACGAAGCTGGAAACATCATCACAGCACGAGGTTGGCACATCATCACAACATGAGTCTGGCACATCATCACAACACTAGGTTGGCATGTCATCAACATGAGGCTGACATCACAACAATTAAGCTGGCATATCATCACAACACGAGGCTGGCACATCATCACAACAATTATGCTGGCGCATCATGATCACAACAATTAAGATGGCACATCATGACAATAATTAAGGTGGCACATTATCACATCAATTAAGCTGGCACATCATCAACATGAAGCTGGCATCACAGCACAAGGCTGGCAACAACAACATTTTTTGGTACTCTGGCAGTCCCTAAGGAGCTTCCCAAGAATCATAAGATTCCATAGGATATAAAATCCTAACGGAGCTACCACGTGGTACTCTAATAGGCCGTCCTTACTAGACCTTCGAGATCTGCCCAGAAATAATAATATTCCCTAGGATTATAAAAATCCTAACGGAGCTACCACTACTGATTAGGATATCATAGTATCATCATCACTACTCCCCCTTTCGAGGGAGGTCATTTCGGACTATACCAATCTTGTCTCGAAAGTGCTCAAACTTTACACAAGATAGAGGATTGGTTAACACATCTACAACCTATTAATTTGTTTCAACATATTGGAGTTGTATAGCTGCTCTCTGCTTCATATCATGGGTGAAGTGATACCAGATCTCTATGTTCTTCGACTCATCATGGAACACATGGTTCTCCATCATTTTATACAACTTGGTTATCACATAGAATCACGGTGGCTTCCATCTCCATATCAAATAGATCAGTTACCAACATCTGAAGCCATATAGCTTCACAACTGGCGGAAAATGCAACAATGTATTTCGCTTATGTCATGCTCAGAGCAATGTTGAATAGCTTCCTACTCGACCATGAGATCATGGTTGACCTCAGATTGAAACAACATCCTGAAGTGCTCTTTCTATCAGAGACACTTCCAACCCAATCTGAATCAGTGTACCCACTCAGTTTGAAGTCGTGATCTCTATCATAACTGAGACCACAATCTAATTTACCCTTAAGGTACCTCATCACATGTTTTGAAGCAACAATGTGAACACGTTTGGGTTCTACCAGATACTGACTCAAGGAAAAACATATATTTAGCCTGGTGTTCATCAGATACATCACTGAACCAATAATTTGTTTGTATAGAATAACATCAACCAATTCTGGCGAGATATCTACCAGTGGCTTCAACTTCCTTTCCATGGGTATGTACATGGATTTGAATTTCAACATGTCAACCCTTTTCAATTTTAAGTGCATACTTCCCTTTGTTAAGGAAGATCTTCTATGTGCTCTACCAAACTTCAAGACCTAAGAGATAATGCATTTAGGTCTTCCATCAATCTCTGTGCTGAGCTTCTTCTGCAATATGTGATGAGATTTTATTCATCTTATCAAGGATACATCATCAACATATAGTAGTAATGTCACTGGCTCATCATTCATAACCTTGAGATAAAGCTTAGAATCAACTTTACTCTTGGTAAATCCCAAGCTCGTCAGGAAACTGTCAATTCTTCCATACCAAGCTCTAGGAGCTTTCTTCAACACGTATAGAGCTTCTGTCAACTGGCAGACATGAGTCTTTCTATCTTCAATCTTCAAATCAAGGTTTCTCATTACATTGTACCAATTTGGTACATTTTCTCAGTTGAAACTCAATAATGTGCTAGCTCTATGTGCTTTGTATAAAGCACATGTCTGTCTCATTGTCTGGGAGTATGTCCTCTACTCTCTTTGTAATTGTTCCTTATGGAACTGGGACTCTACACCTGCACCTGCTCTAAAGCTGAGAATGGTTGCGCCATTCTCACTGTGACTAGTGAAATCTGGGAGTAACTCCTCTACTCCATCATGGTAGCAACTTCATATGAAACTGACAGTGGCTCAATAATTGATACTGAATATAAATCTTTCTTCTTTCATGGAGGTAATACTATCTTTCATCATAGTCATGTCTCCATGATCCAACTAATGTAATGCAACAACTGCCACTCAATTTTAAATATGGGAATTTCTCCCCCTGCATCTCATAGTATATATGAATCATGGTTGTTTTGGTTGTCTTAATAAATATTGGAACTATTTCTTTAATTACTGGAGTAAGTGTCTCGTCATAGTCTTCTCCCTCTTGCTGGGAGAATCCTCTAGACACACATCAGGATTTGTACATCTGCAACATGCTTGATCTGTATAGATCAATATTAGAAGTCAATATTGGCTTCTCTTCTAGTCTCACGGAAGATTCAATATCCTAGTCTTTCTGACTGGCTTCCTTCTATGTTACTGAAACAAGGGAATCTTCCCAGGAGATTTCATATCTCCTAGAAGTTTATGAAGCTATGATCTAGTCTTCTCACAATTACTGGAGATTTATGGAAAACAAAAAAAATTATAGACAACATCATATTGGTGTAAGAGGCCATATTTGTAAGTCAAAGCAATAAAGAAAGGGAAATGATCATAAAACTAGATATGGTAAACACATTTGACAAAGTTAAGCATGCTTTTCTCTACTCAGTAATGAGGAAATTCGGATTCTCAAAGGACTTTGTATATTAGATTCAATCATGTATTGGCTCTCCATGGATCTATCCATTGCTCAATGGGATACCAAATCAATTTTTCCAATCCAAAGGAGGGTTAAGGAAGGGATGCCCTACTTCTCCCTCCCTCTACATCATTATGGAAAAAACATTAAGTAGAAAATTGGAAGAAGATAGACGCACAGGATGACTCCCCAGTCTTCAATTAGCAAGAAGTATTAAAGAAATCAATGATTCGCAATTTAGGGATGACACCCTCCTTTTGGGCTCAACATCAACCATAATAGCCAGAATATTTAAGAAAACTATGGACCAATTTCTTTCAGCTTCAGGAGTCAAAATAGATTCCATGAAAAGTCATATCTACGATTGGAACCTCTAAGGAAATCTCCCAAAAGAAATATCAAGAATTCTTAGCTTTAGGGTGAAAGTGAATTGGCCCTCATTCAAATATTTGGGTACTCCGATATCACTAAAACTCCCCTCCTCTCAGGTTTGGAATGAATTCCTCAAAAAAATGGCAAAGCGAATTCAAAACTAGGGAGCTCGATGGCTTAATCCTACCGGTAAAATTGTTTTAATAAAAGTTGTTCTCTCTTCCTTAACCATTTTTCTATGTCCAACTCTTCTAACGCCAAAAGGAGTGGTTTAAAAAATATCCAAAAGTTTAATAAGTTTTCTTTGGGAAGGAGGCAAGATCAACACAAAAATTTCCACTTAATAATTTGGAAAACAATCTTCGATCCCTTCGACAGAGGTGGATTAGCAATCCAGGACCCCTCTTTGATGAACATCACATTGGGAGAAAAATTAGTATGGAGACTAGTAAGATGACACAATGATTGGTGGAAGAAGGTGATAATAGCAAGATATTTAAAAGCATCTAGACAAATATGCTTTGATATGTCGATAACAAATTCAAAAGGCTCCTCCATATGGAAATTAATCAAAGCGACAAATCCTTTAATACAAGCTAAACTCTCCTGGTACCTTGGAAATGGATCCTTAATAAATATCTGGAAAGATAGAATAATGGGCAAAGAACCTCTAGGAATATATGGAGAACTTCAACCACTCATGGGTTGGATCATTTAGCAAGGTCTCACCAAAACAGAGCACTTTTCACAATGGGAAGAAAATAGGAATTGGATAGGGTGGAAATCTCCCAGTACACCAATTCATTTGTAACCTTTGGTCCCCAAATTATTATATTATTTAGTTGTTTGGGAGCCTGTAGATGTTAACTCAACCAATTAAATATGTTAGAGAAATCTTAATTTATCCATCAAAAGTAGTTATCAACATCTACTTGCACCATCCCAGTCCCCTCACTCCAAATTATGGGCCTTAATCTAGCATGTATACTCTCTCCCTAAGGTGAACACTTTTTGTTGGATCATGGTTYAGAATAGGATATTGACAGCAGAAAATCTCCAGAAAAATGTATTACAAGTCCCTCATGGTGCGTGCTTTGCAAAGGAGACTCGAAAACCACCCTCTATCTCTTTTTTTATTGTGAKTTCTTTAAGAATTTTTGGGCACATTTATACAAAGCTCTTGCTCATCGGTATCTTCCACCAAATAATTGGCATGAAATGTTCCTTCAATGGAAGCATAGATGTGTTGACAACTTCAATAAAAAACCTCTTTTCACTCGAATTTGGAAAGAAATTCCCAAATTTATATGCTGGGAAATTTAGTTGGTGAGAAACAAAACAATTTTTCAAGGAAAAAGCCTCCAGCCTTGAAGGGTTCACTCATTAACTTGTAGTCTCCTCTCTGATGCGATATGTGCCAAGGATAGGAATCCAGGAACTAATGAAAAACAAGGATAAGTCAGAAAAAGATTGGGTCAACAACATTCTCAGTCTCATATACTACCAAACCTTCTCTCCCCCTTCAACTCTCACAAACAGAGCTCATTGTCAGTTAAGATTCATAGACCAAGAATTTGCACTTTAGCAACAACAACAAGTAAAAATTATCTTATTTTTTAATGGAGCATCAAAAGGGAATCCTGGGGCAGCAGGTATAGGGGGGGGGGTGAGGGGTCATATTTGACCATGGAGGACAAAAAGAACATAATTTCTCATGGGTTTTAGGACACAAAACAAATAATCAATCATAGATGTTGGCAGTTTTTAAAGGCATGACACTAATACCTGAAGACAAATCTCAAAGCATCATAGTGGTAGGTGACTCATAATTGATTATAAAAGGACTTAGAGGCATCAATCGCAAGTCCCAACTTAGTCTACAAAGCATATACAAAAGAATAAAACATGGAGAAAAAAATTTCGTCAAGTGGAGTATTTTCACAAACTATGACAACAAAACTAGGAGGAAGACCAATTGGCCAAGGAATCCAAGTCTATGCACCAAGGGGACTTAAAATGTAATAAATTTACCATGGTATTCCATTTTCCTTAGCAATATGGAGGAAGGGGATTCAATAATAATCTTCCACCTTATCAAAGAAGAAACATCACAAATCACAAAGGGGGGCAATAAAAACTTTAGGCCCAAATCAAGCACGGGAGGCTTTGAACAATCAAACGATTTCATGGTGGAGAGAGATGTGGCCCTCTCCACCATCTCATCTCATTCAATCATCTATGTTATAGCGCAAGTTGTAGGTTGGTAAAAGCCTGACCCAACCATGAAACAAGTGCTACAACTTGGGAATCCTACACCCAATGTCACCTCGATGTAGGGCCCAAACTTCAAGGGTGACTAGGTCACTCAAGGGAGGCGATCTCGGTGAACCTAGGGGGATTGTGATGGATATGGAGGTAAATGGAAGTGAATCCCCTAGAGGTAAAATCTAAGTGGGATAAAAGGTAGGGAGAGATGCCTTGCAAGTCAAGTAATTGTTGCCCCACAGATATAGTACTTATTTGGATGATTGTACCTTCCCAAGACGCAAGAAAAGACACTTTGCAATGATATATGTTAGTTGGATCAGAAATTTAATCTTGTTGTCCCTAATTTTCAGCAGTAGATATCAGTTTACATCAGAAAATAAAAATTCTAAAATCAACATATAAAGATCTAGATTAGTTAGGTAAATCAACATCAAACTTGGCAATGAACATAGGCTGAAAAATGGCACTTAAAAAGCTAGATAAGATGGTTGTTGTAAACACGTGTTTTCTGAAGAAAATTGCAGCCTTATGTTTGTATCATTTAGTTTCATGCAACAGAAAAATCAACCATGAAAATTTGCCAAGAACTAGCCCAAAAGATGCGTCGAATAAGTAGAGTTAGTGTACAAAATTTAGGAGCTAATCTAGGGTTAGTTTAGGAGTTATAAGAGTGTTAATAGCTAGGGTTATTCATCCCTAATGGCTGTAGTTTAAATTTTGTAACATCAATTATAGTATTTGGAGAGAGGGGACGCCCTAGTGGGGGAAAAATCCTCTCAATTAGGCAAATCAACTTCAAGCAAGAAAACTTTCAAAAGGTCAAAAATAACATTTCATGAGGCAATGATTTTATATCTCCAATGCAAAAAAGTATGACTAGTGCATTTACTATTGGGTTAATGGAATCAAATAAACAAGAGATAGAGAAGCTACTTCCTTGGGGGTGTAAGCCCTTTTACTTCCCAAGGTAAGTTTCTCTAGCTAGGGTTTAAGCTAAGAGGTTGTATGCCCTTATACTTCTGTTAGCAAACCATAGTGAAATCAATGAGATGAAGCATAAAATGGGGAAGGATATGGTGGGGTTGTATCCTCCTATACTTCCCACCTAGCTCCTAGAATAACAATACTTGACTTGAAAAAATGATAACAAAATAGTAAAAAAACATACCAAGATCAAGAGAAATGCTAAGATAATCCACCATAAGAGCTAGAAAACATCATCCAAATCTAGTGCTAGACCTCTTCCATTAACCATTCATAAATATATCCATAAAAAAGTGCACATGAGATAAAAGAGACAAGGGAGCCAAAAATTCCAGACCAAGTCCTCCCACAAGAGGGAGAGTTATGATTAAAATGAGATCTTATGATCTTTATTTATACAATATGTAGCTAACATAGCTTGTCCACAAATTAAGGAGTAAAACACAATATTAGGGGTCAAAAAACCTAATATTTCTCCCTTAACAAAGTAATATTAAACAATTCACTTAAAATTTCACATTTTGCACAAATAAATCCCTAATTTAGGAGGACGCCACCCCTTTAGGGGGCGTTTTTCCACTTTGAGGAAGTCATTGGTGTTGGAGAAGCATGGATAGGCCTCAAAAGGCCACATGTAAAGAATATAAGAAATCTCATCATTGTGAAGACTCTTCTCCTCATCAAACATCCATGTGTCACAACAGTGGTACCTCACCACCATTCCCTAGCCCCCAAGATCATGACGTCAAGCTCAAAAATGGAAATTTTCACCCCTCCTGGGAAAATCGTTTGGAAAGAAAGGGGTGGGCTAGGTTTTCCAAGTCATCATCAAGTTTTTCCAAGTCTGATCTCTCTCATCTAGCATGTGGGCCCCTGGCATCCAATATGTGGGCTTGTATCCCCATGGAAGCCCAAACTAGGCTTGTTCTTCCAAAATTGTCCACCAACTAGGTCCTGCAAAGACAAATGAGCATGCCCTCCAAGGATCGCAAGTCATAAAATCATGATAAGTGAATCCATTCAATAAATAATCCATCTAATCATGTGCATCAAATATCACTATATCAAACAATCAACAACTCAAAGACATTATGCGACTTGTCAAGATTAAATATGGGAGGGTTGACGGGGTGTCCTATTGGGTAGATCTTGCCCTAGGTCAAGGAGAGCTTCCAAGAGGTATCTCTCTAAGCCATGTAAAGTGTATGAGGTGGTTGGGGCCAAGACTCAATGGGCATAGGACTCATGACATACAAGGGGTTGTAGTGTCTCATTCATGGGTGCCTTTGTAGAGGGGGTGTGGTACCTTCGTCCGCAATGCACTTTTTCCAAGTCCATCAATTGTTTTTTATATTTATTTCTTTATATTTTCTTTCATAATAACATAAGGAGATATTGAAGGTCACTTCCCTGGCGTGGTGACCAGTTGAAGGCAATGTCACCCACAAACACCTAATGGAAATAAGAAGGTTGGATCGTGATGAGACCCCCTTTCTCTCAGCCATGCAACTGAGAACCATTGCCCTGGTTTGGTGACCAGATGATGATAATGTCATACCAGTAGATATCCATGGACTTGATAGGTCGACTCGTGATGAGACCTCCTATCCTTCAACTAACCTTTCAATCATTTCTTTATTCTATTGTGGGTCCCCTTTCTCCAAAGATAAGCATTTCATTGCTTTCTAGGGTGATCCCTGGGTGAAGCATATGGAAGTTTTATACAAGGATTTTATATTTTACCCAACACCAAACCCTATATGCCTTTATCCCCTTCTTCCCATAGAATGAGGGACAACCCCTTCTTGGGTCAATACACCCTAAAATCCCAAGAGATAAGGAAATGGAGGAGAATAATGATGGAAAGTGGTAAGTATGGTCAAGAACGGTACAATGGATCATCAAGGGAGTTCCCAGTAGCAAACCCAACCCCATATAAAACCACTTACCATGGAACAATGTCAACCACCAAGGTGAAGCAGGGCAAAAGGAATGGTGTCCAAGCACATATCATGAAATCTAGAGTAGTTTAAGATACAACATAATCAAATGGCTTGAATATTGAAATGATGCTCACCATAATACTGACTTGTACCTCATGGAGTAAGGCCCATTGCCTTCTGGAAGCCAGCTGGTGTGGTGGATGCCATCTGCAAATCTGTGACCATCTGTGGTGGTGAGTGGGTTTTCCATCTGCGCAAAAGGGTATTGTTGGTCATGTAGTCTCTCGACACTCCATATCTACAACCCAAGGGCCTCAAGACATGATCTACTTAGTTATCCACAAAATGGGGATAACAATATGAACTTCCACATCACCAACATTAATATTTCACCATACATCGCCCACAAGAGTCACACACTCCACTTAGCAGGTGAGACTACTTGCTCTTTCGAAGGAATTTAAATCTCACCCCTTGAAGCACATCCTTTCATGTGGGATTGGCCTTCCATTTGAACCTATAATGGGGAAACTGCTCATGCAAGTCACTTCGAAAGTACTAGAGGACCTGAATCAAAAATCACAACCATCATCACATGAGCTAGCGTCAAAGAACACATGAGGTGTGGAGGTTGATAGATTTATGTAGCATTTTATGATGGGTTGCACATGGACAGAGCTTGTTAGCACTACTTCTTTTGATGTTTGCATTCATGGGTTCCTCCAACAATGGAATATCCTACAGCTCCTGCAACAACCGCTCAACAATCCCCAAGAAAATTTCAATCTCATGATGTGCTATAAAGGCAAGACAATCTGTGATTGCAACTCTTGTAAAATTGAAGCACTCAAATCTAAAGTTGAACACCAACAACAGGAAAATTCAAACCTATGCGAATCTCAAACCCAACTATGGCAAGCAATGTAGGCAAGGGAGGAAAAACATGATAAAGAATTAACAATCATTCTTCGGAGATTCAACAAACATTCAGACCAAATTTGTTGGCTGGAAGGAGAAAATCAAGTTCATCAGGCAACAATTCAAGATCAAACCGCCCCCTCAACAAGCTCATAGGTATCCCATGAAGTGGAACAGTTGAATTACCAGCCTCATGAAGCTAACATACAGGAAGGCACTCCAACTCTAGTGGACATAGAACTCAAGCTTAATTACACATGTTCCACATTGAATTTTGGAATTTTGCTCTGTTTATATAATATAATCCTTCTCAAGAAAAGAAACTTTCCATATGTATAATTTTTTTGAGAAACTCCATTTTTTTTAGGAATCTCTAAACTAAAGAAAATGTACTCTCTTGCTGGTTTTGGCATTGTTACAACCATATTATATATATATATATATATATATATATATATATATATATAATACTGTTACTCATTCTTGTTAAAAAAACAAAACAATGTCATATGTGTAAATAGAAGTCTTCAAAACTCTTTTAAAATAGATTGATAAATAAAAATAGAAGTCCTATGCATTACTCTCCAAAATATGATTGAATTCAAATACATGTCCTCTTCTAGAATTTTAAGTAAGAAATTGTGACCTCCTTAATATTAACATGAACGATAATGAGCGTTCTATAGAAGAAAGAGATTATAGGTGGGTCTGCGGCTAGGGTTTTCATGGCCGCAGACCCCACGTTTTTTGTTTTGGTTTCTTCTGATGTATATGTACGGGGTAGGTTCTTAGTATGCAAATCACTTGCCTTCTCCATCAAAGGCTCTTCACCCCATATCCCTTCATTGTTGCGGTACCTTTCTTTCGGATTTATGCTGCGCAAATTTTTTCCTCTTTGAATGTTGCAAATTGGGCCCTCCCTTTGGATCAAATTTATGCTGTGTGGAGTTTCTCTTCTTGGTTGTTGCAGATCAGGCCCTCCTTTTGGACAAGGCGGTTTTCCTTATGGTGGACGAGTATCTCATATTGCTGGTGAGTTTCTCAGGGTGATGTAGAGATATTGTCGCGGCTCTTTTTGCTCAGATCCATCCTTTTTCTACATAGATCGATTATTCTATTGAACGAATGTGCATTATTATCTCCGCGAGGCTTCCTCTTTTTTCCTGCAGGCAGTTGAGGTGCTCTCGTCCAAGCTCCCTCTCTAGTTTTGGGTTGTTGTCATGGTTTGATGCATGCCATGAGCTTCTTGTTCCTGGTTTCAAAGTTTGATTGCCAAGTTTCATATTTTTTTGGCCAGTGTTTGGAGTTTTTGGGCCCTCTATTATTCTTGAGAGGATTGTATGCCTCTCATACCTGGTCCAACCTCCCTCTGGGTTCTCTTTGGAGGAATGCTTGTCTGCCTGCTATTGTTTTGGGGCTCTTGGGGTTTCCTTCTGCAATTTTACCTTCATGTGACAGATCATTCCTCATTGGTGTGTGGATCTGGGTTTGGGCCTTGGTTTGTGGATCTCTTGCTTTTTTCTACTTCTGTTGTTGTGGTTCCTCTCTCTGGTTTCGTTTATTGTTCAGGGTTTGATGTATGCTCAGTTATGGCTCCTTTTGGTGGTTGTCGATGGTTTGCCTCCTATTTAGCGGGGGTTGTGTCAGAGCTTTGAGGTCCTATCCTTGGGTGTGTGGTGTTGGTGGTTGGCACTTTGAAGTCCTTGGTGTGGGCGTGCAGTTTCTGTACTACTTTGTTGGTCATGGTCTACTTCGATGCTACTGTTTTATGGTTCTGTCGTAGTGAGGGTTTTCATACCTCTCTGACCTGGTCCTACCATCCACCGGGGCTTTGTTGGGATTGCTTTTTTGGGTTCATTTCTTTGGCGGGACTTCTTGTTCCAAGATCTCTAGTCTCTTTGGGGGTTATTTTTACAGCTCCTATTTTATATTCTTTTTCGTTGTGGCTTTCCAGCCATTTTTTGTGTCCCTTTTGGATCTTTCTATCCATGATTGGGTCATGCTTAAGGCACCTACAGAATGTAATTTGGTTCTCTTCGGATGAATAAAATTACACCTTTTTCTAGTGAAAAAAAAAACATGAACGATAATAATCTTATACATTTATATGATTAGATAAATAAATTTATTATACTGAAATTTGAAGTTCATTTAAAATTTTAAATATCAACATATAAATAAAAAGCTTTTGAAAATAATGTATAATTTTCATATCTTTATATCTAGTATTTACATTATAATAAGTTTCAAATATTGATAACTTTTAAATGTGAAATTCAAACACGTGTTAATGTAACATTAATTTAAGATATATAAGTTTAAAATGGGGAGATCTTAAATAAGTAAGATAAAAATCCATGTCAATTGCATATCAACTTAAATATAGTAAAATGATGTTTCAAATATTGTTATAAAAAATACTATGAAATAAATGAAACACAACTAAATGTAAAGATAGATGGGACACATCTAAAAATATAATAAAAATAAATGTAAATAGATGTAAATTACATTGATAAAATACATATTTTAATTTTTTTATCAATTAAAAACGAGTTTAAATCTAAGTATTTAGATTATTAAAAATAAAATTAAAAATGTACAAATTTTAATATTATTTAAAATATAAGATTAAATATTAAAAAATAATGAAATATAAATTAAAAAAAAAATGGAATTTTTAATATAGTTTTAAAAAGATGAAATTGAGTACATGAAATCAATGAAAACCCTAATTTTATTCTTAAAAGAGAGAGATTAATTGTATAAAAACATGTGAAAATATTATAACAAATTATTAAAATAAAAAATAAATCAATTAATAAAAATTTAAATAGGCATAATAATAAAAATATAGAGGAAGTCAAGTGGAAATTTTAATATTGTTAAAATAGAATAAAGTTAAATGCAATTTTTTTTTACTAAATAAATATTTGTTTTTGTGTGTATTAGTTATACTAATTAAATGTAATAATGTGTTAATGTATTAGTTGTATGTAATTTAAGGCAAAAAACTATAATAAATATGATAATGTATTATTTGTAAATAACCTAAACCAAAAATAGAAAAGTGATAGTGATTACTCTATATTTTTAGTAGTTAAATTAAAAACAATATATCTAATAGAAAAGTAATATTATTATGATATTAAAGAAAATAGATTACAATAAATGAAATTCTAAAATGTTTGAAAAACAATATTTACAAAATTGAAATATAATATTTGAAAATCTTATTAAAAAATAATATTAATAAAATTGAGATATTTGAAATTATGTCTTCCACAGAATAATAATGTTACTCTGAGATTATTAAACTCTATAATGTTATTATAGACTATGTATATGTATTTACTAGTACAACCACATTATTAAAAGTGGTTGATATATGCCTACAGAGTCATAAGTTTTGATGGAAAATGATACATATCAGTTTATATCAACCATTTTTAAGTTTATATCAACAATTTTTAATAATGTGACTATTTCAATGGCTAACCCTTTTGAATGAGTCTAGTTCATCCATTCTAACTTCCTCATTAAAATAAGGATTAAAGTGGAAATTGTCAATAGATATATGCCTTTCGACCTTACATAAATGGAAACAAAGACACAGATCCTTCATTCATGGAACTTGGTCGGATGCCCATTGAGAAAATTTGATATTGGTTTTCTCATACTTGGAACTCATGTTATTTCAAAGTGTTTGGGTTGCGAGGAAACCCAATAACCTTTAATAAGGTAATTCCAGACCAATAATTAATTAATGGAGATATTTCAGCAAAGGCTAGGATGATGTCTTTGGATAGTGTTAAAATCGCATGCATGGAAAGGTGTCTAAAGCGCATGATTGGAAACCAAGATTTAAATGCTCCAATCATCTAACTTTGTCATATTTTTATCGAGAAAAGAAATGATATTGTTTTTCTGATACCCAGTATTCATGTTTTATGAGTGTGTTTGGGTTATTAAGAAATTTAATAATCTTATCAAGGTTACTCTACTTGTTTTTTCTTAAGAGGTTACAAGTTCAAATCCAGAGGGGGTAAGGTATGTATATCTTCTTAGATTTTACCACTCAAATAGTTGGGCGGAGGGGGTCCCTTGTCCAAAAAACAAGGAGGTCTCATACACCAATTTGGTGTGACTTGACAGTAACCTTAAAAATAAATTATTATTATTATTATTATTATTATTTCCACAAGTAGTAATAGTAAACACAAATATGTAATTGAAGAATCCAACATTTTGCAAATTAAAATGTGCTAATTATTCCATGTAAGTGGATTATTTTATGTTATTTCAAAAGTGTAAATAGTGAAAGAAAGAAACCAATGAGTTGTAGATTTTGGATTTTCCTGCATTCCGCATTTTGTTGATGCAACCATTTGAGCATCGAGGGATTGCCTAAATCAGTCTCGTTGTGCCATTGAAGAGAATCCAAGCAAGATATATCATCATGGCTACAAATTTGTTAACGAGGTGGGTGCAAAAAGATTGTCTTTTTGCACAACGATTACAAAAGTCTATAAAACTCCGAGTAGGAAAACAATGCCATGACAAAGAGGGAAGGGAAATTATATCGAAACAACAGTTTTCCTAACTAAAGAGAAATTATATCGAAACGACACTGAAGGGAAATTACTTGGCGATGAAGAAATTACTAACCGTAACCGTAAAACTTACTATTTGCTCTTGCTAATGCCTCCCACTAATGACTAATGTTTGGTTTTTTAGCCACAAGGATGATATCATATGAAATTAGAACCTTTCAATTTGTGTGACGACGAAGAATATTTCCTCTTGAATGAATCTAAATTTGCGTGACGACGAAGAATATTTTCTTGAATGAATCATACCAAATTCCTCATTAAAAGAAGGATTAATGTGGAAGTTGTCAATAGGTAAAAATAAGAATAATGATAAAATTAGAATATTGGTCTGATGCCATCGTTTTTGCATAGACAACTACAATTTCAATTAGTGATTCCAGCACTAGAATGTGATGTGTTCAGGTTGATGCTATTAGCAAAGGGACACTTGCCAGATAAAGCATGTGGAATTGACCGATTACAGAGAAAGGCACCACACAGGGAGGTGACTTACGCCATGATACCTCCATTAAACTAGTAGAACTTATTAGCGGAGTGGAGCTTAATCCCATAACTATGAATTTACATTATAATATCGGGTTTATGAAGGATCTTGGCAGAACCTGCTTTATGTTAATGGGTTTTTGAATGATTTGTTAACAAAACTATAATACATTCGCAGAACTATAATTAAGCTGGAAAAACTAAAATTTACATTTTGCATCACCATAGAATCAAATAATGAACAGCTTGCCACAAATTAGAAAGATTGTTTGTATTTAATATCTTAACTTCCCCTGAATTGGAAAGATAAACGTTTGAATATATTGTACATACCTCAATGCTTGTGTCTCATCCCTGATTTCTGAAATTGATTCTTGATCCCCTGATTTCTGTAAGTTGATAATTGGCGAGCTTTAATATTTTATTTGAATAAAATATTAAGACTTTATATATGAGATAATTTCTTATGGTGAAGAGTCCATATGAACTAGGTAAGTAACTAAGAACTTTTAAGGAATTTTGCTCTAGTACGAATATGATTATGAATATAGACAAAACAAAAGTTATGATAGTTAAATCTAAAAGGATCATCGATATCCACCACAAATTCAATTGGAACTATAGCATTGAAAAAAGGATAAATGGAGGATGGAAAGTTTATTATGGGCTCAAAAACAATTGTAAATACTTTTGGTTTTGGGACAAAAAAAACTCCACTCTAGTCACTCAAGCTATCTTATATGGATGTGAAGTTTGGGGTTTCAATATCTCTAGAAAATACGGGAGAAATATAGAACAGATCCAAAATAATTTTATAACTTATAATCTCAAAATTAAGGGCAATACACCCTATCATATCCTCCTCATAGAAGAAAGTTTTCCCCGGTTGAGAGCATTTCTATGATTAGATACTTAACGTACAAGAACAAGATGAACAATGTAGTGGATGACAAGAGGCTCCCCAAAATTGCTTCGAACTCTAGTCAAAACCACTAGCTCAAGTGGGGATGGCATAAAGATGTCAAATATTGGCTAAATCATTGGGGAATACAAGAAGAAGCCATCATGTAGAATATTGATAATATTACAAATATTATCACTTCTAAATTTAAGGAGAATACGTGGTGTGATAAAAAATTAGTGGATAAAAGGAAATTAAGATACTACAAGGAGGTGGTCAACCGTAATTTAGAAGATCAAAATTACCTCTCATTTTTTAAGAGTGCAAAGAAGAAAATCAACATTGCTAAAATAAGAACAAACTCTCATGAGCTTCATAGTGAAATTGGGCATTGAACAACTCCCAAAACACCATGGGATGAGAGAATATGTCACCTTTGTGACACTAAGTGGGTAGAAGATGAAAACACTTCCTCTTGGATTGTCCTCCCTATACCCATATTAGATCTCAATTTAAAAATATTTTCCATATTACCTAACCTCCTAAGGCATCAAAACCATGGTGATTTTGGAACACTTCTCTCAATGTTTTTTTAGCATAGAAACACAATTTAAAAAGAAATCGAAGTAATCTCTTACCTTCTTTAAGGTTGGATAGACCAATTGGTCTCAATGGACGTTAATCATCATCATCATCATCAAAAAAATATATAAAATATCGACACTTCGTAAACCAAATCATTTGCCTATTGTTTTTTAGTTAAAAATTACATCAACTTAATTTATTTTTTTTAAAAATGATTCTATATTTTTTGTTAAGTAATATTTTAGATTTTTTTTTTTTAAATTTAGATTAGTTGGATCTTTTAAAATGAACTAAATATTTAGTGCTAAGTAATATTTTAATTTTTTTTATTTTTTTTTTAAATTTAAATGATTTGAATATTTTAAAATGGATTAAATATTAAAAAATATTTTTTCATAGTGAAAATTTGTATAATCAAGTAAAATTACAACAATTTTTTTTTGTCATATTTAAAAAGAGGAATTTTCTTTTTAAGTTTATTCATTTCTAATTTCTGATACAAATCAAATTTATAATAATTTCAACACATAATTTCAATCAAAATATAGACAACGTTGTAAATTGATTATATAGTTGTAATTTATTATAAAAACCCATAACTAAAATATAATATTAATGAGATTCCGTTTAGTAATACAAACTAATTAATAAAGCACCTCATCATGAATAATAAAACACTGCAATTTGATGACACGAGATGATAAATTGTGAAGCAAAGAGAAATGCAGAGAGAAAAGAATAGAACAATATATTGAAATGTATGAAGAAGTACAGAAAGTACAGAACGTAGAGAACACTCTTACAATGCACGATGGTTGAGCTATATATGCTCAAGCAAGACAAAATTAGAAAGTACAACTGTCCAGTACAGCTGGCAGTGTACGGTCATACTGTTGCGGGTACAATATATTTAACACTCCCTCTTAGACTCAACAGTTACAATCATCAGCACTGACTATGCCTAAGTGTTGTCTCTGAAAATCAAAAACTGACTTTCCCAGTGGCTTGGTGAAGATATCAGCAAG
>JZKD02S2402385.1:136038-172206 GCA_000966675.3 Picea glauca
GGCCTCTGCGCAAGATCTGACAGCTGAAATGTTTTCACCTTTTCCGCGCTCTCCACGTCCCTTCTGGACTGGTTTCCTGCCTTGGATCTGTTCGCAAGATGAATCTTGCAGCCTTAATGGTTGTTCTTTGCGTGTTTGACGCGATCTTTCCCGAATCTAACGGAATTTTCTCCTGCGGAAGGAAAGATTCGTGAATCTTTAAAAGATTTGAAAGAATTTCACGAATTCTTCGTTCTATGCATCAATCTTTAACAGATGTGAGGGAAATTTTCGAGTTCTTTAAAATTTCTCGCCTCCTTCGGCTTTTCTTCATCAATCTTTGATGATTCTTGAAAAAATTACAAGAATCTTTAGGGTTTCTTCTTCTGCGTTCTCTTTGTTGTTTGGAAGACCATGTCAATTTCATAAATTTATCTAGGCCGTTGAAAACAAAAGTTCAATTTTCTTTGTTGTTTAGAAGACTATGTCAATTTCATAAATTTATCTGGGTTGTTGAAAACAAAAGTTTGATTTTCTTTGTTGTTTGGAAGACCATGTCAATTTCATAAATTTATCTAAGTTGTTAACTGAGTGACATATTAATTGCAAAAACCATCAGCGTTCTTTATTGAGAGCCACATACTATATTCCAAGAGATAGGCTTGAAGACTCACCCTTTCCTACTGTAAGGGCCCAAAGGTAATTCAATAGGATTTTGACTTAATCTTTTTAGAATTGATTTTGGAGCATAAATAATGAACAAACATAATTGGGATCTTGAGCCAAAATAGTATCAAACATAACTGTGATCTTGATGTATCTATGATAATGGAATATTAAACCAGATCGTTAGACTTTTTCAACAGTGTAGTATAGGATTGTATAGTTTATCATAAACAATCATACATGAATGATAAGAACAAACATACCTGAATGATAAGAAGGGGAGAGTTCAAGGGTTGATAGAGCAATTCATTCATATAGAGAATAGGCAGAAAGTTATCGAATTACCAACCTAGAGGTGGCGCGTGACAATGGAAATCGGTCGTAGTTCGATGTATAGACATCAAACTTGTGCACATAGTCGACAATAGTGATTCCTTGGTGGATCATAGCTTTCTCGGTAGAAAGAATGGAAAAATCAAATGAAAATGAGTTGAAAATAAATTTTTGAATTGAAGTGTTAATCGATCGACGGGACGACAAATTATGAAAGATGCATTGAATCAGAGAAATCAACAGTCAATATATGAAAAACTAATGGCGCACATACAAGTCGATTACCAAAAATCGGTTCGATAACAGAGGTCAATAAATGCGACACTAATGGTGCATGTACAGGCCGATTTCCAAAATTCAATTGTGAAATCCAAATTTGATTTTTATAAGCATAGGCATAACAGAGTTGTAGTTGCGTCTTGAATTCATAACATGAGCCTTAACCAAATTAATGGAGGTTGCAATTATGTTTGGCTACGTCTTGAAGCCATGGCTCGAGCCTCAAGAAAATTAATTGAGGTAGTGCAGTCATCACAGTAAAGTTGCAATGGAGTTAATGTGGAGTAACATGTGCCTTATTGTAAAATGATATTCTTGTGAATGCTAGTAGCAGACACATCTCTTCTCAGAGATAAGTTGTCACCATTCTAGCAAGTCTTTATCATAAAGAAAATCCAAAACCCTAACCCTTGAAGATGAAAATCCAACAATTTTGTTAACCCCGTTTTGGGTAGTTTGGTGTATCAACTTCCCGGGGGCGTAACTTTGGCATACGATCTATGTTTGGGGCGGACAATAGCTTATTGGAAATGTATCGTCGAGGAGATTAGTTTTGGGGGCTCAATCAAAGCCTTTGGATATCATTGAGAATATAGATCCCGAAAAACCTTCATTTAGGCCCTCAAAATGGCCCCGGAAGTTAAAAACTGCTAAAGATAGTAAATTGCCAAAATTGTTAGAAAATTGTTTTGAGCTAGTTGGAAGAGGTGGGTGGCCATCGATATCCACTTAGATTATTTTCATCACAAAATGAGAGAGGAGATATAATAAATAAATGTACATAGATATCTCGAATATCCAATAATATAACAGAAATGTATCAGAGACGCAACCATAAACACAAAGATACAGTAATACACAATTTTCTATTAATGAGTGAAAATGTACAAAGACTACAAAAATATAGAGTGAAATATTCGCTAGAATGGTTGTAGCTTATCTCTGAGAAGAGATGTGTCTGCTACGCACATTAGCAAGAAGATCATTTTACAAGGAGGCTCCAAAGGCCTTTTTATCATAAAGAAAATCCAAAACCCTAACCCCTGAAGATGAAAAACCAACAGTTTTGTGGACCTCATTTTGGGTAGTTTGGTGTATCAACTTCTCGGGGGTGTAACTTTGGCATACGATCTCTGTTTGGGGCGCACGATAGCTCGTTGGAAAGGTATTGTTGAGGAGATTAATTTTGGGGGCTCAATTGAAGCCTTTGGCTATCATTGAGAATATAGATCCTGAAAAACCTTCATTTAGGCCCTCAAAATGGCCCCGGAAGTTAAAAACTACTAAAAATAGTAAATTGCCAAAATTGTTAGAAAAACATTTTGAGCCTGTTGGAAGAGGTGGGTGGCCACCGATATCCACCTGGATCACAAGTGGTCCTATAATTTAATTCCTAAGCCTACATGACATTTATTTATGAGCATTAGTCATCAAACCCATGACATTAATTTCCAAGCATTCAAAACATGTGAAGGGCTGGTCTTAATTTCAATTAGGAGGGCATATATTCATCCAACCCTTCAAAGATGAAAATTAAAAAAAATATTTGTACTTCAATTGACAAGTGTATATTAAGAAAACCTTTCATAATAAAAATGCAAAAATAAAATATCATCCTTCCAAATCTTTACAATCTTAAAAATTTAAAGAAAAATTTAGATTTATAAGTCTAATTATCACAGTAATGTGTTCTTTCTGAGATCATAATTTTTTTTTATCACACAAATAAGGTTGTTAGAAAAAGACAACATGGCTATCAAACATAAAATGTCCACAATAGGTCATAGTTTCTAAGTATTTGGTTGATACAAGCAAAGAGGTATTTCGCTTGCATAAGTGGAAATTTTATGAGAAACATCATTAGCCATTGAAACAATTAGAAAACAACAAGGCAATTCTCGAAAGTGAATTTTGTTTATCAGGTTTGCGTGGAAATGTGAAAAAACTCATTCCAAAGGAAGTTCTCATTAAAACAAGCTGACCTTCCTACCAAAGGAAACTTCATAGAGAAATTCAAATAACAAGAAGAAACAGTCCCCTACAAAAGTAGCTTAAAAGCATAGATGAAATAAGCTCATAACACATTTTGGATTTTCATTTAACTAAAAATTGCATAGTAAATACTTGACCAAACTGAAGCAATTAAGAATGTAGAAAAGGAGATTGAGCATAATTAATTTGGGAGTACATTTGCATATCACAGTTTTAACTACTTTTAAGAAAAAATGAAATTCAAGTGTTTTGTCATTTATACCACACATGGGTATTGTTAAAGCATAGCTATGCCAAGGTTAGGTAGGGGTGAAAACCGATGACATACGGTATCATCTTTAGGTCCCAGGATCAGACCAAATAACTCTAATTATTTTCCCCATGTTTTCAAATACAAATGGTTTCATCCCAAAAAGAACTCGTTTCATGCATTTCACAAACCAAAGATTGATCTTTTCCAATCTTACTCAACAATGTTAACAAGTATGTACATCAAGGGGTAGAAAATGCACCTTTGAAATGCAAGGGAAAAATCCTTAACAAAGAGTTGACCACCAGTAGATAACATCATACCACCAAGAGTAGGATCATAATACTCTTTGGAAACCCTGTTGAGAAAACCATGTTTCTCTTGTTCAACAAATGTTCAAAAGCTGTGAAAAAAGAAGTGTGTAACACTACATTTTTTTAAGTCTAACCTTATTCTTATATTACTGAAATGGATGCAATTATCATCCCTGAGCAAATAAATCTATCATCACATCAAGAAATGTTGAAAAAATTGGATTGGCTCGGTGAGGCTGAAGTGTAAGAGAATGACTCGATCTCAAATAAATGACAACACCATGCAGTTCACCATTGCAGACAGTGACTGAAATAGGCCATGCACAATCAACTAAAAGTAAAAATATATAGGTAACTAGGGCATTGGCCACTGATGCAATGAGAACATGGGCAATATGGGATGTATATAAATCTGACACAAAAAATGAATCAACTTTGGGTTAGCCAAAATCTGTTAATGATTGAGGCCTCAGTTATCACACTGGAGAACAATTTTTCATAACAATTGTTGGCTAATTGTAAAAGAAAGTGAAAACACAAATGAACAATGATAAATCAAAATCTCATGGTGACTAACAACCCCTTCTTGAGTTGGATTCTATATATTCTGTGTGGGTAATGAATTTATAAGTTTTCAACAGGACATAAGTATTAAACATTACACCAAACCCACTAGTAAGTGATCAATGATGGTAATGATGGTAAGGGGCCAGTCAGATCTCCCAAGCCAAGGTAAGATTTTGATCCAATAATGCTCACAGAGATCTAGGAGGATGAGGTGCATAGACTGCTACCCTAGTGAAAATCCAGATTTTACCTCAACATATTTTAACCATGGTCGAGGCTCGTTGTTATAAAAATTATTTAAACTGAGCGAAGGTGGGACATGTAACGAACCCTCCGTTACACCTAAGAAAAGTGAAGCACAAAGGTTAAAAATAAAAAAATCCATTAGGAAAGAGAAAATTAGCGTTGACACATAAATCAATAGTGCATAATCAACGACATCATAATTAAAGGAATTGCAAGCATCTCAATGCCATAATCAAATATCATCTCAATCGATGCATCAACATAATTAGTAACAACACAAATCAACAAGCATCATAAAATGCGACACAAGATCAACTCATCACAATATATCACAAAGAAACTACTCGCCCAACCTACCTTGGAAGGTTAGGACATCCAAGACACATAAGAAACACTCAAGCCCAGGATCTAATTTATTTTGACCATTTAAGGTCTCATGGCTGGCGACTGTTTTGAGGAACAAAGAGGTGTCTAAATCCCACTAATACAATCAAGCCACAATCAACTAGATCAAATCCATCAACCTAAACATCAATTATTCAAGTGTAAGGGTCATCAAAAACTTATCATCATACATCACATCTAATTCATGGTGCACAAGTATTCTAATTAATCACATAACCTGTCATGCACCACATTAAATCCAGGGTGTAAGATCAATTATCAGTTATATTCATAGCGCAAGATTCCAATCACATAAATGCAATCATCTGTCACATTAAATTTCATTTCGCGCAAGAAGTCTAACCTCTAAACAATCATTCATTACATCATATTTTCATTGTGCGCAAGAAGTCTAATATCTAAAACCATCATTCATTACATTAAATTCCATTCGCGCAAGAATTCTAATGTCTAAACAATCATACATTACATTATGCTTTTAGTGCATGCAATGGGGTCTAATTACTCAATCATTTACACATCAATATTACTTCAATGGCGCAAGAGAATCTATTTATTCACCCAGTTCATTTCATGTGCAAATAATCTATTCACATCAAGTTCAAGGTGCAAGGGAATCATTAGTTTTATTCCCTGGCACAAGTAAACTAATAACTTAAACATCATCAATCATTAAATATTCGAGGAGAAATTCATTGTTATCGGACAAAACAGTAAGTGCGGACATAAACAAATCTCCCTAGTTTCACCCCAAAACTAGAACAAAACAAGACAAAATATAAAACTTTTCCTAAGTTTTAATTATCAAGCATTCTACCTAACAAGAGATAAATGACACACCTTTTAAATGTCATTTGTCCTCGCTAGTGTCATCCTCGCTCCATTCCAAGGCTTATGGGATGTTGAACCTGTAAAAAGACACAAGCCAACGAAGTGAAAGCAACAACGTATACTCAACAAAACCTATGTATGTGATCAAGGAGTCATACAATAAAATAAGACCAATTTTATGGGAAAGAAATATATCATTGTATTAAAGATATGAAAAGGAGAATACATCCAATTCCTTGATGTTGTAAGGTCCCTTCCAAAAGTTCCTTGCTTCCCACACACTTCTGCTCCATGGATTTTGCAATCAACAATCTATCTTGAAAAAGCAAAGTGCAAAGCCAACATACAAGCTCCAAAAACTCCAAGCTACAAAACTCAAGAACTTTCCAACCAAGCACTAGCCAACCCAATCCAACTTTCCCCATGAGAACTCCTCTCGTTTTATAGGCTGAAAATGATAGGGTGACGAGATTAGGATGATCCCAAGAGATCAAGGATGTGACTCAGATCCAAACAGATTGGAGGCCACCTCACCCTCAAAGCTTATATTCTAGAACTTTTGAGAAATTCCTCTTTTTCCTTCGTACGAAAATCGTCGCACCCTTAACACTAAAAAAACTGCGACGGCATTGCAGAAAACTGTGGTGAAAATTGCAACGATCTTGGATTGTCGGACCCTTAACACTAATAAGGGTGCGACGATCCCTTTTTCTAAGGTTTTTGACAAAGGAAAAGTATAATTCCATCTCTCTGGGAAAATGTATCTTCATTCTTCTTCAGGGATTCACGCCGTTGATCCTTCTCAAGAAAAAGGATAGGTTTACATCATTAACGGTCATAGGGGTGACGAAAATAATGTGTAACAGTCATTGAAACACTCAAGGGAACACTTTGAAAACTTCAAGAACCCTTATTAAAATCTCCAATCAAATTGACGAATTGGAAAGGTGAAAAACTAAAAATGTGTCTCTATTGTCATTAAGGCTTTAATTAGGATAAACGATCACAAAGGATGAATTTATTGCCTTTAAAGGAACAATACTATGCTACTAATTCAACTCCACACACATAACATGATGAGCTTAATTAACATGAACTATATATAAGAGGTAGAGTACAAAATTTCTTCATGTACAAAAAGTGGTTGGTGATAATCCATCATTGTGATGTCACCTTGAATGTGAACCAAGAACTAAAATGGATAAAAAAATGAATGCTAACAATTGAAAAGATCCCAAACCAAGGAAGAGGTGGTGGGGAGGATTCGCTAAAACGGTAGGGTTTAGACAACTCGGGCCCAATCCCAAAAGTGCACTGGATGCACTAAGTAAAATTCTATACACAAAACTCTCTCTCTCTCTCTCTCTCTCTCTCTCTACATATATATATATATATATATATATATATAATTCGAAGATGGGAAAGCATGTAAAATCAGGTAGAACTGTAAAAATGAAAGCCCCAAAATTTCAATAGTTTAATGGGAAGAAATACACAACGATAGTTTAAAAGCTGTGCGAAATTTTTTTAGGGATCGCAGAGGAAGATTGCATTTGGTGAACCCCTAAAAGGACATTGAGTCTACCCTATAAGCTGGGAAAAATTCTTGGGGGAAAAACGTTATGATGTAGGCATGCTAAACACAAGGATTTAAAAAGGAAAATTGTTGGGATATTGTACCCATACCAATCATTGAGAACAAGGGAAAAATTGTTGAGTAAGGAGGTAAAAACGTTGATCAAAGGCAGAGAAAATCATTGAGTGAAGTAAGAAGTAAATCGATGAGTGAATACAGAAAAACCGCAGTGCATTTAATGGGTAAAAATTGTAACATACCCCGCCACCCACAGGTTGGGGTACGCTACCTTCAATCCCACCCTTGGAATTCTTACTCTTATGGATACCTTGTTAAATTAATAAGGATGCATAAAATAAAATATTTAACGACATGCACAACAATAACCAATAAGCATGCATATTCTAAAAATTAAATTAAACGATAAATAAATACACAGTGGAATACATTCATATACAGGTAAATAATACCATAACAAAGAGAACTTATCTTTATAATATATGAAACCAACTGGATGCGAACCAATGATGTTCCACCCAGCCATAGACGCTACTATTCCAAATCTCAACAACAGTGTCACCCCCGATCCAGGGCTATGAATCCACAAGGACAGTTCCAGAGTGTTACTTGGCTTCCCAAACCAGTCACCACTCAAGCTCTCACAAGATTTCCCAACACTCACAACAATCCAAGTACCCAACTCTCTTCTACCCAGCCTATAGCACCCAAGAGAATGGAACTCCACCCTTCTCTGACACACAGTCCCTCAGGAATTCCCTCTCCTTCCAGGGCTCAGCGTAATTGGTCCAGAATATCAATGTTGGAACTCTCAGGACTCACAGTTGTGAACAAAAATGGACATAGGCCAACGCATCTCAGACATGCAGGCCTCAAGTCAAGGCTGGATTACACCAATGACCATTACATCCAGGAATACCATGGCTACTCTTCAACAGTTCATTTCCCTCTCCCAAGCCAAGACATGGATGAGGAAGATGAATGGGTGACGAAAATGAATGGAGTGAGGTCTTGACCCAAAGTGTGAAACAATGAAAAATCAGTGAATGAATGCGTGAGGGAAATAATGTAATGAAAGAAGAAGTGAAGGAGCGAACGAACCAACAACCAACCCCCCCAATAGACCAGGGGCGGGTTTAAGTATTTTGTGGGGAATCAAGAACCTCCTGGCCTCCCCCAAGAAGCTCACGTAATTGATTCTCTCCCTTAGACAAAAAGGGTAATTAAAATAAGAAATAAAATTTATCCTCTCAAGCCTCCTCTCTTGTGGAATCATAGCCCCCTATAACTCTAGTCCTTGTCTGTCTAGCAACCAACAATGTATTTATTATTAATAATTATCAAAAAATTACATTTCTTGGGCACACTGGCCTTTTAATAATTATTTTGGGCATTCTGGCCTCTCAACATTGTAACAATACATTATTTAAAATGGGGGTTCAAAACCTGGGGTGTTGCAAAAACCATCTTATATTGCAAGGAAATTTGCTGGGTGAAATAAGAAAGAAATTGCAGAGTAAAAAGGTAGAAATCATTGAGCGTTTTTTTAAGAAAAAATCGTTGAGCATAGACTAGAATCACAGAGGTAAGGAAAATAAAACTGTTGGGTGAAGGCCCAAGCAACTCACAAACCCAGTGCCGAAATTCGTGGGCATTCTGGGAAAAAGAAAACATAGAGAATAAAAGGGGAAAATGTATGGTCATTTTTCCAATCACTGGGAAATCATTACACCTCAACACGCATAGAACAAAAGGGGAAAACACTTGGGTATAAGACTCCCCCCCCAAAAACACAGAACACTACAATAAATTTGTTGAGTGAAAGAATAAATTTGTTGAGTAAAAAAAAAAAAGTAAGATCGTTGCATCAAGGGAAATCGCAGGGGAGACTCACCCTTCGCTGGAAGACCCAAAATGTGGGAGAAAGGAACCAAAGAGAGGGCGCAAATGCTGCCTGAAATCTTTATCCAGGAAGCTATGAGAAGGGCACTCAAGGGCATCTTAATTTTTTCCTTAGAAGAGTTGGCCACATGAGTAGCTAAGAGGATGGTGGACTCCAAAAAAGAAAGGCAACAAACTGGAAGATCCAGGGAGAAAGGGAAACCAACGCTACATGAGTTTCTTGATTGCATTCACGCTATAGAAAGGATCTCAAAATTTCTGTGTGAGTTATTAAAAATGGAGAGATTCATAAACATGCTGGGCAAAAACTTTAATTACGTAGAGAACCAAAATAATCATTGGCAAGTGGGTTGAAGGAACGGTGCAAGGATTCTTCATCAAACGCAACAAACAAATCTCAAAATCGTTGAGGGAACAAGGGCGAAATTGCTGGAGAAAAGATGACAATTTGTTGGGAATACAAGGTTAAAATCGTTGAGGTTATAAAAGAGAAAAACACAGATAAAGCAAGGGTTTAACAACTTCTGGGAAAAATGTATGCATAAAATCGCTAAGGGTTTCCAGAGATTTAAAAGTATGGTGAAAGCATAAAGGCTCAAAAAAACCCATTGACGGGATCACCGCAACTACATAAATAAATTCAAATCTCATTAAAATTAAAACCTTCAATAGAATTACCCCAACCATACTTATACAAATGGGAATAATAATGCAATTGAAATCTTCAGCAGAATACCGTAGCAATGCATATACAAATTTGAATCTCATTGCAATGAAATTGTTAATTGAATACCATAATAATACATGTATGAATTTAAATCTTACTACAATTAAATCTTCAATAGGAATACCATAGTCGATGACGATGTAGGTGAATATGTTCTCCCGTGCTTCTGCTCCATCCAACTCCCCACTTGCTAATTGTGAAGACTTCACTGATACCTCCCATCCAACACTAGGGGTATTCTTCTTCCCCCTTATGCCCCTGATCCGCAAAGGGGCCACACACAAACACAACCAGAATACTCTATCTCCCAGCTCGCCTCGCAAGGTAGAGCTACCACTCTCTCTCTCGAGTTGGGTATCCCAACTCTCACAAGTAAAAACCAATCAGAATTTCTACAACATAACCTTACTCATACCAGTCGTGATCCATTCCTCCTCGGCCATTTCTTTTATAGAGTATTTCCTTCATGACCACTTTCCATTTGCACATTTAATTCTTTTTTATTTTTATTTTTTAATTAATTAGTAATTAATCCCCCCATACACTTGTTACCCGTTCCCTTAGTTGCACCAATAAATCCATAATTTAATTTAATTAAAATTCAATTTCCCTCACCCATCCTAAAATCACTCCTAGTTGTCCCTTTATTTCCCTTTTAATCACTAACACCTTTCTAAAATTGAATTGTGTTTAATTTAGGAAATTTCTTTAGTTAGACTAGACTAAATACATTTCTATGCTTACACATATTTATGCTTTATTCCATTCTCAATCAAATTTTAATTTAGTATTTACTTACACAAGTGTATTAATCACTCCTTAGGGTTTATTTTTATTTTCATTGATTCTTAATTTGATTTAATTCATCCCCTCATCAATTAATTTAAAATTTTATTTTTTAGTCTTCTCACTCACTTAGACTTAGGCTTACTTAAATATTTATTTGCAAACACCTAGACCTTTAGGGATTATGCTTAATTAAATTCATTCTTTACTTAATTAATTAATCAATTAAATAATTTGGTAGGAGCTCAAGATCTTATAAGGTTTAACATTCACTCAAGTTTTCTAGGTCACCTAGATTCATTGACTCATTTTTTTTTATACCGCGATGTGCCCTTCAAGACGCACTCTGTGCTCCAAGGGTTCCACTCAATTTTGATTCATATTTTAATTATGTGATGTTCCCTTCAAGACGCACTACGTGATCCAAGGGTGCCACTCGCCTTTGACTGGTTTTGGTATTTGTCCAACACTTGGAGTCAATACTGCATTCAAGCAACCTTGTGAGAGACTAAGGGCCTCTAAGGAATAAGGACCTTGCCTTATTACGCACCCCTTAGAATCTTTGTGAGTGACTGTCTCAGTCTTCCCTCACAACATCATGGATCTCTCAAACTAGGTAATTGTTAACTTACAATTCGAGCCACAACGAGAGTGCTAGTAGGTTGTGACAGGGTTTCTGCCACACCTCTCCCTCAATATCTAGTTGTTGTGCATGACCCCTTTACTCCTTATGTGAGTCAGATTAGTAAGTAATTGTGAGCCTGCATCCATCAACGAAACACGATCAATGATCCATAAACAACATCATAATATACCCAATCATATGTCACATATGCATAAATAAAAATACCTAAACCAATACAGTCCACTCCCTGACTTGATCTGGAGTCCAAGGAGGTCCATTGATGCTAGTGGCATCCTCAATCTGTCAAGTGTCCTGCACACTCAAGGGAAACTCGTCAATAGTATCTGTCAATACAAAGATATCAAATAACATAACATCGTAATCCATCAACACCATCACAAGAATCCATAAGCGAACAAACATCCATATGATGAAACTAGATCACTTGCACACAAGTGTCCTCAAAGAATAAGTCAATAAAATGTGCTCGCAAGAGAAGGATGTTACATACACCCCTTATTGTTTTAAAATTCATCTCGAAGTTTCATAGTATATAAATGTAGTAAATAAATTATATGACAAGATCTAAATGTCTAACTATCAAACAAAAATGGAAATTGTTGGCGCATATCATATGCGTCCTCCCAAGTAATCGAGTGTGGACTATAATTGTTCCACTGGACCTTGAATTGATCGACTATTCGACATCATAGTTGTCGAATGCGATGGTCCAGAATGTGTATTGGCTCCACCATGAGTACACCCTCATCTGACATATGCAAAGAACTCATGTCAATTACATGTGTAGGATCACTAACATAATGTCTCAAAACAAATACGTGAAAAACATCGTGCATACACCTCAAAGAATCAAGCAAGGCTAGTTGATAGGCCACAGGCCCTTTCCTTTCCATGAATTCGAAAGATCCCAAAAACCTAGGAGAGAGTTTATAACCCTTTCCAAACTTGATTGAACTCTTGTGCGGTTTCACCCTAAAAAAGACTCAATCACCAACTTCATAACTATAGTCAACAAGATGCGCATTGGCATAACTCTTATGTCGATCTTGCACTTCTTTAATCATGTGTCTTATTGTTTGCATTTGTTCTTTCATTTCTTGGATCACTTATGGTCCTACTAGGACCCTATCCTCAAGTTGATTCTAGCTCAAAGGCCTCTGACACAGTTGCCTGCAAAGAAACTTGAATGGTGCCATCTTAGTGGTGCTTTGATAGTTGTTGTTGTATGTAAACTCTACCAGTGGAAAGAAATCTTCCCAACGCTTATGTTGGTCCATCACGCACATACAAAACATATCCTCCATGATTTGGTTTGTTTTTTCTGTCTGCCCGTTTGTCTCTGGGTGATATGCAGTACTAAAGTTAAGTTGGGTTCCTAAAGCCTCTTAGAAACTAGTCCAAAATCGTCCTGTAAACATCGATCCTCGATCGGATATGATCATTTTAGGCACAACATGCAATCTCACAATCTCACTGATAAAAACTCTAGCTATGTCTAGTGCCTGATGCTTTGTACGCAGAGGGATAAAATGTGCACTCATCGTTAGAGTGTCAACTACCACGAAAATCGAGTCATGCCTCCTTGTCATTAGGGACAATCTCACAATAAATTCCATCGAAATGACCTCTTAGTTCGATTATGGAATAGCGTGTGGTTGTAGTAATCCTACCAGATGTCTATAATTAGTCTTCACTTGCTAACATTCTAGACATCTCATCACGTAGTTGACTATGTTCGCCTTCATTCCTTTCCAGAAAATCAGTACTTAAGGTCTTCCCTCATATTCATGACTCCTAGATGAGCCATGTACACTGCTCTATGATCTTCGTTTAAGTTCAAACTTCTCAAATCATCGTTAGGCAGTACGTAAATCCAGTTATTATACCTCATTAATCCATCGTTGTCCACAGTAAATCCCTCAATTTTTTCTACCAACATGGTGTCTTGTCCTGTATTTTCCTTAACCTCTTTATACTAGTCATCGTCGCATTGTATAATTAGAATATTTTCACAAAGATTCGTCGGAAGAGGTATCACCAAAATTATGTGTGGTTTATGGCTCAATGCATCTGCCACTCTATTAATTGTTCCTTTTATGTAGGTAATCTCAAAATTGTACTCGCTAAGCAATTCTGACCAACGCCTTTGTCGTGCGTTCAAGTCACCTTGTGTAAAAATGTGTTGCAAACCATAGTGGTTTGTTTTCAGTTCGAATTTAATCCAATCTGGTAGTGCCTCACACTCTCAGGGAATACACAATGGCCAACAACTACAAATCGTGCATCGTGTAGTTCTCCTCATGCTTTCTTAACTTTCTTAAGATGTAAGTGATCACTCGACCGTCTTGCATCAAGACTTCGCCTAAGACTTCCTTGGATTCTTTTGTGCATACCAAGAAGTCCTCATCCATGTCAGGGACTTTTAGTATTGGCATCGTCATAAACAACTCCTTGAGCCTTCGAAATACTTCCACACATTTCTCGTTCCATACAAACTTCTTGCTTTTCTTCTACAATTCTATGATCAGATTTGCTATCTTCGAAAAACCTTCAATGAACCATCGATAATATCTAGCTAAACGCATGAAGCTACGTACTTCTGGTACGTTCATTGGTGCAATCCATTCCATAATAGCCTCCACCTTTGATGTATCCACAACGATGCCTTCACCGGAGATAACATGCCATAAGTAATGAATCGTTGATTGATAAAAAAAATCATTTCGACAATTTCCTGTATAATGTGTTCTCTCGTAAACACTATAATACCAAGCGTAAATGTTCGTCATGTTCTTTCGTCGTCCGATAATATATCAAAATGTCGTCAATGAATACTTTAAAAAACTTGTCCAAGTATTCACAGAACACCCCATTCATCAAGTTCATGAATACCCCTGGGGTGTTTGTTAGTCCAAACGGTAAAATGATAAACTCGTAATGCCCAAACCTTGTCTTGAATGCGGTCTTAGGAATATCTTCCTCCTTGATCTGTAACTGGTGATATCCTGATCTCATGTCGCTCTTCGAAATCATCATCGTGCCTTTCATTTGGTCAAACAAATCATCTATTCTTGGAAATGGATATTGGTTATTGATCGTTTCCTTGTTCAATTGACAGTAGTCAATACAAAGTCTCCACCACCCATCCTTCTTCCATATGAAAATAACATCCACACCCCAAGGTGAAACACTTGGATGTATAAGTCCCAGGTCCAACAACTATTTTAGTTGCATTTTCAACTCCTGTAACGTAGGGGTCGACATTCAATAAGGCGTTCTCGCTATTGGTTCAGTTCCAAGTTTTAAGTCGATGGTAAATTCCAACCCTCTTTCAGGCGGAAAAACTAGTAACTCTTCAGGGACCACGTCCACAAACTCTCATACTACTAGAAGGTTTTATAATCCTTCTGCCATGCCTTTTTCGTTCAATGCTAGGATTTCATATAACTTGCATCCCTTGCGCATTCTCTTCCGTAGCTATAGGGAAGAAATGAACCTTAGGGAAACTCCCTAGTTTCTTCCTACAATCACTTGTCTATGTCCCTCATCATCAGTCAAACTCAACCATTTCAACTGATAGTTGAGTATCGCATCATGCAATTCCAACCAGTCCATACTAATCATGACGTCATAAGATCCTAAGATCGTGACGTACATGTTTGCCTTTGTTACAAAATCTCCAAGGTTGAGGCTACAGTCTATAACCTTTCCTCCAACCTTTTGCTTGGCTCCCGAAGCCATTTCCATGTAGCTAAACTTACCATGTTCGACTACCTTTACCTTAATTCTTTTTAGCATTGCACCAAAAATAAATCTCTTTGTAGCACCAGGATCTATCGAAATACTAAATGTTTGGTCAGCGATGGTACCTGATGTCTCCAACATAGTAGACTGTTGCATGGTCTGGCAGTTATTCACCGTTGCATGAATCCGATGGGCCTTGCCCAAATCTCCTACTATAGTGTGTCCGACTGACCCGTTTTTCTGTCCCTCTCAACCGGACAATCACGCTTGTAATGTGGCTCTCCACATGTCCAACATCTGTTCTTCGGTCCAATACTCCTGGTCCACGAAGTAGAAGTTGATGGCCCACCAACCTGAAAAATTGATTTGTTTTATTGAAAAGGCCTAAATTTTTGTTGCTATGGACGACGTTGATGTTGGTGTTGTGGTCCTCTGTAGGGAGTCTATTTTTGAGGCTTCGACCATCGTGGTGTCGTAAGCATGGATCCTCTCAGAGTACCTCGAAAACCCGATGAATATCTAGCTGGTGTTTGATGCTGTTGTGCACCAAATGTTGCATGTCCCTTCGGTCTCGCAGGAGTCGTGCCCTGGATTTCATCAATCAACTCTTCCTAAGCTATGAGGGATTTCTAGATTGTATCGTGCAACATCTGAGGCATTAGTATCCTCACCTTCACACGAATGTTGACATTAAGGCTAAACACAAACTTGTTGACCTTGATCTTCTCGTTGTTCAGATGTAGAGCATTCCTATGAAGCTCCATGAATCGGGCCTCATAATCGGGCATTGTACGACTGCACTGTCCCAAGGCATTGAACTCATTGAGTTGGCGCTCAATGAATTCTTCTGACAAATACCTCTCTTGGAACCACTCCTTGAATAGTTCCCATGACACGTTTGCAACAACCATGTTCAGTTGTGGCAAGAGCGTCTTCCACCATAGAAGAGAGCTCCCCTTCAGCTGAAAGACCGTCATGTGGACTTTCATGTTGGAGGTGTAGTCGTGAAGTGTGAATCACATCGCCATGTTCTCCAACCATGTCTCGACGACTGTGCTGTCTGTGGCACCCAAGAACTCGAGAAACTTGACCTTCTCAAGTTTTTTTTGTGAACGCTACCAGTACTGACTGGGGAGCATTGTGGACCCTCAGGGGGTACAGGCGCGTTGGCTTCATCTCTATCTAGATGGTTATTCAAGGCTTCTAACATCCTCTAAAAGGACCTCATCAACCCAACAACATCCTCCACAACAATCCGCTCATGTCCAATGACTTGTTCTTCTCCTTGGGGGTTAGACCCCTCTGGCATGGATGCTATTGGAGGCATCGTGCCTCCTCCTCTAGAACCATGTCATCTACCTCTGCGATGTCCTCTAACCATGATTACCTACAGGGACACAATTTAATTTAATTAGTGATAAATTATTAATCAAGTGTTTAATACAATGGAAGGTGTAATGATCTTAAGTCGCGGGGTTGAACCCACGCTGATACCATATGTAACATCCCCTCTGTTATGCCTAAGAAAAGTGAAGCACAAAGGTAAAAAGAAAATTCATTAGGAAAGAGAAAATTAGTGTCAGCACATAAATCAACAACACATAATTAACGACATCATAATTAAAGGAATTACAAGCGTCTCAATGCCATAATCAAATATCGTCGCAACCAATGCATCAACATAATTAGTAACAACACAAATCAACAAGCATCATAAAAGGAAACACAAGATCAACTCATCACAATATATCACAGATTAACTACCTGTCCAACCTACCCTGCAAGGTTAGGACCTCAAGACACATAAGCAACGCTCAAGCCCAGGATCCAATTGATTTTGACCATTTAAGGTCTTAGGGTTGGATATTGTTTTGAGGAACAAAGAGGTGTCTAAATCCCACTATTACAATCAAGACACAATCCACTAGATCAAATCCATCAACCTAAACATCAATTATTCAAGCGTAAGGGTCATCGACAACTTATCATCATACATCACATCTAATTCACGGCGAACAAGTATTCTAAATAATCACATAACCTGTCATACGCCACATTAAATCCAAGTCATAAGAGCAATTATCAATTATATTCATAGTGCAAGATTCCAATCACATAAATGCAATCATCCATCACATTAAATTTCATTTCGCGCAAGAAGTCTAACGTCTAAACAATCATTCATTACATCATATTTTCATTGCACGCAAGTAGTCTAATATCTAAAACTATCATTCATTACATTAAATTCCATTTGCGTAAGAAGTCTAATGTCTAAACAATCATACATTACATTATGTTTTCAGTGCGCACAAGGGGTCTAATTACTCAAACATTTACACATCAATATTACTTCAATGGTGCAAGAGAATCTATTTATTCACCCAGTTCATTTCATGCGCAAATAATCTATTCACATCAAGTTCAAGGCGCATGGGAATAATTAGTTTTATTCCCTAGCGCAACTGAACTAATACCTTAAACATCATCAATCATTAAATATTCGAGGAGAAAGTCATTGAAACACTCAAGGGAACACTTTGAAAACTTCAAGAACCCTTATTAAAATCTCCAATCAAATTGACGAATTGGAAAGGTGAAAAACTAAAAAGGTGTCTCTATTGTGATTAAGGCTTTAATTAGGATAAATGGGCAAAAATGATGAATTGATTGCCTTTCAAGGAACGATACTATTCCACAAATTCAACTCCACACACATAACATGATGAGCTTAATTAACCTGAACTATATATAAGAGATAGAGTACGAAATTTCTTCATGTACAAAAAGTGGTTGGCAATAATATGTCATTGTGAATGTCACCTCGAATGTGAACCAAGAACTAAAATGGATAACAAAATGAATGCTAACAACTGCAAAGATCCCAAACCAAGGAAGAGGTGGTGGGGAGGATTCGCCAAAAAGGTAGGGTTTAGACAACTCGGGCCCAATCCCAAAAGTGCATTGGATGCACTAAGTAAAATTCTATACACAAAACTCTCTCTATATATAGAATTCAAAGATGGGAAAGCATGTAAAATCAGGTAGAACTGTAAAAATAAAAGCCCCAAAGTTTCAATAGTTTAATGGGAAGAAATACACAACGTTAGTTTAAAAGTTGTGTGAAATGTTTTTAGAGATCATTGAGTCTACTCTACAAGTTGGGCGAAATTATTGGGGGCAAAATGCTATGATGTAGGCATGCGAAACACAAGGATTTAAAAAGGAAAACCGTTGGGATATTGTACCCATACCAGTCGCTGAGAACAAGGGAAAAATCATTGAGTAAGGAGGTAAAAACATTGATAAAAGGTAGAGAAAAATGTTGTGTAGAAGAGTGGAAAATCTCTGAGTGAAATAAGAAGCAAATCGTTGAGTGAATACAGAAAAATCGCAGTGAATTTAATGGATAAAAATTGTTGTATATTGCAGGGAAATTCATTGGGTGAAATAAGAAAGAAATCAATGAGTAAAAAGGTAGAAATCGTTGAGCGCTTTTTTTAAGAAAAATTCGTTGAGCATACACTGGAATCACAGAGGTAAGGAAAATAAAATCATTGGGTGAAGGACCAAGCAACTCGCAGATCCAGTGCCGAAATTCGTGGGTATTCTGGGCAAAAGAAAACACAGAGAATAAAAGGGGAAAACGCATGGTCATTTTCCCAGTCACTGGGAAATCATTACACCTCAACACGCAGAGAACAAAAAGGGAAAACGCTTGGGTATAAGACTCCCCCCAAAAAACGCAGAGCACTACAATAAATTCACTAAGTGGAAGAATAAATTCGTTGAGTAAAAAAAACAAGTAAGATCGTTGCATCAAGGGAAATTGCAGGGAAGAGTCACCCTTCGCTGGAAGACCCAAAATGCAGGAGAAAAATAACCAAAGGGAGGGCGCAAATGCTGCTCGAAATCTCTATCCATGAATCTATGAGAAGGGCGCTCAAGGGCATCTCGGATTTTGCCTTAGAAGAGCTGGCCACGGGAGTATCTAAGACGATGGCACACTCCAGAGAAGAGAGGCACCAAACTGGAAAACCCAACAAAAAAGGGAAACCAATGCTACATGAGTTTCTTGATGGCATTCATACCACAGGAAGAAGCTCAAAATGTTTGGGTGAGTCATTAAAAATGTAGAGATTTGTAAACATGCTGGGAAGAAAATTTAATTACGCAGAGAACCAACATAATCGCTGGAAAGTGGGTTGAAGGCACAGTGCAAGGATTCTTCATCAAACACAACAAACAACTGTTAGACTCTTTGAGGGAACCAGGGTGAAATCGTTGGGGAAAAGATGGCAATTCACTGAAAATACAAGGTTAAAATCATTGAGGTTATAGAAGAGAAAAACGCAGATAAAGTAAGGGTTTAACAACTTCTAGGAAAAATGTATGCATAAAATCATTAAGGGTTTCCAGAGATTTAAAAGTATGGTGAAAGCATAAAGGCTGAAAAAAACCCATTGACCGGATCACCGCAACTATATAAATAAATTCAAATCTCATTAAAATTAAAACCTTCAATAAAATTATCCCAACCATACTTATACAAATGGGAATCATAATGCAATTGAAATCTTCAGCAGAATACTGTAGCAATACATATACAAATTTGAATCTCATTGCAATGAAATCTTCAACTGAATACCATAACAATACATGTATGAATTTAAATCTTACTACAATTAAAATCTTCAACATGAATATTGTAGCCAACGACGACATAGGCGAAGATGTTCTCTCACGCTGCGCTCCGTCCAGCTCCCCGCTTGCTAACCGTGAAGACTTCACCAGTAACTTTCAACCAAGGCTAGGGGTACTCTTCTTCCCCCGAAGCCCCCCAAGCCGCAAAGGGGCCACACACAAACACAACCAGAATACGCTACCTCCCAGCTCACCTCGCAAGGTAGAGTTGTCAAGGTTTAAGATATTATTAGGTTTTTTTTCAATTTACTAAATAACCATAGCATAGATAGGATCATTGAGAGAAACACAGTCACAAGATACACAACATTTATCCTGGGAAACCCTCATGGGGGAGAAAACCCAACAAAATTTTCCTTAATATAGATAACAAATACAATGCCAAGACAATAAACCAAACACTAGAGAATATCCTCCATTGAACAATGTGCCTCTCTCTTCGTTCTTCTCCCAACTGTAGCTACCAAACTTGCATACTGAGTGAGGAAATGAGTGAGTGAGATAATGAGGCGTTGACTTCCTTTATTTATACTAACTGGCAGGTGCTGGAAATGTGTCTCTTCACTGGGTCGGACCGACTTGTCTTCTTAGTTGTTAAAACCACTTTAATTTGCCTGGGGGGCGACTTCTCAATTTCCATATTATATTTAGGGTTTGACCAATCCACAAAAGGGGATTTGGCCAATTAAAATGCCCGACATGATCAATCCACAAAAGAGGATTGATCTAATGAATAATAACTCAATAATAAATACAATACTCTTTACAGTTACAATATTTCAACACTCCCCCTTAACAAGAAGGGTATTCTACAACATCATTAGGAGAGAGAGAGGGCATCAACATCATCAACATCTGGAACACCGACTGGCATATTTATAAATCATCATAATTTTTTCTAATCATCAATATCATCATCCACATCAGGGAGCTATAATGACATCATCATTTGCATCAACATGGATTAGTATAACACTAATACATCATCATCATCAATAACAACACAAAGTTGATACAACATCAACAACAACAATATCACAACATGAAGGCTGGAGCATCATCAAAAACAACATCATCACATCACGAAGGTTGGAGCATCATCAACAACAACAACATCACAACACGAAGAATGGAGCATCATCAACAACATCAACACAAAGATGGAAATCTTCAGTACTAGGCTGGCATCACTAGGTTTCCATCAACACTACTCCCCCTTTCGAGGGAGGTCCTTTCAGATTACACCAAGATTATCTCGAAAGTGATCAAAATTTACACGAGATAGAGACTTGGTCAACACATCTGGAACATGTTCATCCATGCTAACATACTGGAGATTTATGTCTCCTCTCTGCACCATATCACGGATGTAATGATATCGGATCTCTATGTGTTTTGACTTGTCATGGAACACAGTGTTCTTTGTCATCTTTATGCAACTCTGATCATCACATAGGATCATGGTTTCTTCCATCTCTAGGTCGAATAGACCTATCAACAACTTTTGAAGCCATATGGCTTCACAACTGGTGGAACATGCATCAATATATTCTACTTCTGTTGTGCTGAGAGAAATGCTTGATTGCTTCCTACTTTGCCATGAGATCATGGCTGACCTAGACTGAAACAACATCCTGAAGTGATCTTTCTATCAGAGACACTTCCATCCCAATCTAAATCGGTATAACCACTCAGTCTGAAGTCATGATCTCCATTATAACTAAGACCACAATCTAATGTATGCTTAAGGTACCTCATCACTTGTTTTGCAGCAACCAGGTGAGCACGTCTGGGCTCTACCAGAAATTGACTCAAGGTGTTCACAACAAAACATATATCTAGCATGGTGTTCTTCAGATACATCAATGACCCAATGATTTGTCTGTACAGTGTAGCATCAATCAATTCTGACGAAGTGTCAACCAGGAGCTTCAACTTTGTTTCCATGGGTGTATTCATGGATTTTCAATTCAACATATCAAATCTCTTCATTATTTCAACTTCATACTTCCCTTGGTTAAGGAAGATCTTCTCTAGGATCTGCCATACCTCAAGACCTAAGAAATAGTGCATTAGGCCAAGGTATTTCATCTCAAATTCTACAACGAGCTTCTTCTTACAATCAATGGTGATCTTTTCTTATCTAATTAAGAATAAGTCATCCATATACAGCAGCAATATAATAGGCTCATCATTCATAACATTGAAGTAAAGGTTATAATCAACTTTACTCTTGGTAAAGCCCAAGCTTGTCAGAAAACTGTCAATCCTTCCATACTAAGCTCTAGGAGCTTGCTTCAATTTGTACAGAGCCTTCTTCAACTTGCAGACATGAGTCTTCCTATATTCAACTTCAAACCCTTGAGGTTGTTCTATATACACTTCTTCTTCAATGACACCATTCAAGAAAGTTGTTTTCAAGTCCATCTAGGGTAACATCCACTTCATATTAGCTGCAAGAGATATGATGGTTTTGATTGAAGTGTATCTAGATAGAGGAGCAAATGTCTCTTCATAGTCAATGCCTTCCTTTTGAGAAAATCCACGAGCAACAAACCTTGTTTTATATTTCTCAATAGTTCCATCATCATCATGTTTTATTTTGAAAATCCATTTGGAAGATACCACATCCTTTCTCTTTGGTCTGGGAACTATTTCCCATACTTCATTATTTATAATGGATTGGTATTCTTCTGTCATGGCATCTTCCCATTCTTTCTTCTGAAGAGCTTCTTCAAAACAAGTAGGCTCCTTCTCTAAGAGATCACATATCAAAGCTATATAACTAGAGAATGGCTTGGGTTTCTTGATTTGTCTCATGGTTCCTTTGGGGGCACCATACTTCTCTCCATATTGAATAAGTTCCCTTTCCCAGGATGGCTTTATCTTGTGGGAGATCGTCATCTAGGGAGGTTCTTGAGATTATATTATGTCACTATCTTCTAGAATCTCCTTATCAGGGGAAATTATGACTTCCCTCACTTGTTCTACAACTCTGGGAGCCACAAGTTCTTCTTCATATACTTATTCAAGCTGGAATCTTCTTGATTTCTTGAGTGTTGCATATTCATCAAAGGTTACATCCCTGTTGATCTCAATATGACGGTAACATGGTATATAAACTCTGAAGGCCTTGGAGACCTCAGAATATCCAACAAATATTCCCTTCTTTCATGAAGGGTCCAACTTGGTTCTCTTCTCTTTTGGAATGTGTACAAATACTGGACAACCAAATGTTTTGAGATGGCTTACTTCCGGCTTCTTTCTGGAGAACATCTCTTCAGGGGTCTTAAACCCAAGTGCATGATGGGACAATTTGTTTTGTATATATACTGTTGTTTTTGTTGCTTCTTCCCATAAGTGCATTGGAAGATCTTGGTCATGGATCATAGTCTTCACTGCTTCCATTATAGTTATGTTATTTATGTCTGCTACACCATTTTGTTGAGGATTATAGCGAGTGGTGAGCTCCCTCTTGATCTCGGCATCTTTGAAAAAGTTTGCAAACTCTTTTGAGGTGTATTCTCCTCCATTATCTGACCTGATTATCTTGATATTTCTTTCAGAGAGATTATGTATCAAGGATTTGAATTCCTTGAACTGACTGGACACTTCATCTTTTGATTTCAAAAAATAAACCCGGGTTTTGCGAGAATAGTCATCAATAATAGACACATAGTATACATACCCACTGATGGAGGTTGATGGCATTGAGCCACATACAACTGAGTGAATGAGATCTAGGACTCCTTTTTTTTTATTGTCTCTCTTCATGAAATGGTTCTTGTGTTTCTTTCCTTGTGCACATCTGTTGCACACACCTTCATGGTCAACCTTGAATTCTGGTAGACCTGTGACTACCTTGCTTAGATATGGTAATGTCGTGTAGTTGATGTGACCTAGTCTTCTATGCCAAAGTTCACATGGATTCTAAATGGAATGAGTCAAGGCTGCTTCTGAGTGACACTTTAGCTTATACAAGCCACCTTCTTCTTGTCCAATAATAATTGCTTCTTCCATGGTTTTTCCTTTGGGCCACATAAGAAATTCTCCATCTATGAAAGCAACTCTGAATCCTTTCTTGTCTAAAGTTGATATAGAAAGTAAGTTCTTTGTCAAACCTGGTACATATAGTACATCCTTCATCTTCATTGGGGTCCCTGAATCAAATTTGTAATTTGATTCTCCTACTCCTTTGATAGGGTATTGATAATCATCTCCAATTGTAACTTTCTAGGGAAACTTCTTTTCTGTAAGGCAAGAGAGAATGTCTCTTTGACTTGTCATGTGCTTGGAAGCACCATTGTCTATGAGCCAAGTGTCCTCACCAGGTGACATTGATCCTGAGAGGAAAAATATTAAGACATAGTCTTCAATCTATTCTTTTATCATCTTTGTGTGTGGCTCTTCATCTTCAACTGTATGAGCATGGTGCATCTTGTTTCTCTTCTTGTATTCTTCTCATCTAGCTAGAAAATTCTTAGAAATATGTCCCATCTTGTCACAATGGTAACATTGGTAGGATGATAAATATTTTTCTCTTCTCTGACCTTTCTGAAACTTTTGGAATCTCCTTGGAGGGTGAGATTCTTTATGTATGAATTTGTTTTGGGGGTGAGACTCCTTATGAGTTTCTTTATGGAAGTAATACCTCTTTCTTCCTCCTTTATTATGAGTAGCTAGGACTTGATATTCATCTCTTGATAGTAATGCTTCTCGATTAGCTACTCTTGCTTCTTCTTGAACATATTCTTCCCAAAGACTGTCAAAGTTTAATTTCTCCTTTCTGGCACAAATAGTTTGGACGAATGCATCTGAAAGTCTTGTGAGACCATTAAGGGTTGTAATTATAAGTTCGTCTTCATATAGAGTATCACCAATTGCTTCTAGTTGTTCTTTGAAATGTGATAATCTAGAGAAATATTCCTGAATTGTTTCTCCTTTCCACATCCTTGTACTTTCGAGTTGAGTTCTTAGATTCATCTTCTAACTGATGTGTTTTCCTTCATACAATTTGGTTAGGGCATCAAACATTTCTTTTGGAGTCTTCTTTGAAGCCACTTGAGGAATCAAGTGATCTTTAATAGAATCTGCAATGATTCTTTTGGCCATAACTATGTCCTTTTGGTGTTTTTCTTTAGTTGCAACATCGATAGGTTTTGGTACATGTTCTTTAATGAATCTTGCTAGGTCATTCTCTTCAAGAATGAGTGCAATCCTATACTTACAAGACAAAAGTTTTCCACACCTTCTATCTTGTCAACAAGCTTAGTGCTTGCAAGCATCTTTACCTAGAGCTATGAAAATGACCAAAAGTTGAAAATGCTCAGAATTTAATTTTGAACTTACCAGGAGGTGCAGTTGGTTGAGGTGAGTAGCCTGGTGCAGTTAGATTTAGAAAATCCAATTTTTTGCCTTCAAACTGGAACAAGCTAAATTCTGGACAGGTACTTCTGGTATTGGTTCTGGTTTCCTGGTTTTCTAGTACTTCTAGTTTTCTGGTTTTCTAGTACAAGTGAAAACTAGGGTTTCACTTTTCCGGAGTTCTATCCAGTGAAAAAGTGCGTTGAAGGTGCCAAAGAGCTCCCTAGGCTAAGGAACAGTTTTCTAGATGATTTTTAGGCTGAAATTCCTCTTCAACAAAAGCCCTAATTTTATTGGATGGCAACAATGACATTTTTCTTTATCCATTGAAATATGCTCTCTTTAGTTTAGCTTTGATACCATGTTAATGTTAAAGATATTATTAGGTTTCTTATCAATTTACTAGATAACCATAGCATATATAAGATCACTGAGAGAAACACAATCACAAGATACACAACATTTATCCTGGGAAACCCTCATGGGGGAGAAAACCCAGCAAAAGCTTCCTTAATATAGATAGCCAATACAATGCCAAGAAAATAATCCAAACACTAGAGAATATCCTCCACTGAGAAATGTGCTTCTCTCTTCCTTCTTCTCCCAATTGTAGCTACCAAACTTTCACATTGAGTGAGTGAATGAGTGAGTGAGATAATGGGTCATTGGCTTTCTTTATTTATACAAACTGGCAGGTGCTGGAAAGGTGTTTCTTCACTAGGCAGGGCCAACTTGTCTTCTTAGTGGTTAAAACCACTTTAATTTTCCTGGGGGGTGACTTCTCAATTTGCATATTATATTTAGGGTTTGATCAATCCACAAAAAGGGATTTGGTCAATTACAATTCCTAACATCATCAATCCACAAAAGGGGATTGATATAATTAATAATAACTCAATAATAAATAGAATACTCTTTGCAGTTACAATATTTCAACAAGAGGTACCACTCTCTCTCTCGAGATGGGTATCCCAACTCTCACAAGTAAAAACCAATTAGAATTTCTGCAGCATAACCTTACTCATACCAGTCATGATCCATACCTCCTCTCAGCCATTTGTTTTATAGAATTTTTCCTTCGCGACCACTTTCCATTTGCATTCACTCAAGTTTTCTAGGCCACCTAGATTCATTGACAAATTGTTTTTTTATACCGCAACGTGCCCTTCAAGACGCACTATGTGCTTAAACGATGCCACTCGCCTTTGACTGGTTTTGGTAGTTGTCCAACACTTGGAGTCAATACTCCATTCATGAGACCTTATGAGAGACTAAGGGCCTCTTAGGAATAAGGATCTGCCTTATTGCGCACCCCTTAGAATCTTCATGAGCGATTGTCTCAGTCTTCCCTCACAACATCGTGGATCTCTCGAACTGGGTAATTGTTAACCTACAATTCGAGCCACGATGGGAGTAATAGTAGGTTGTGACAGGGTTGCTACCACACCTCTCCCTCAATATCTGGTTGATGTGCATGAAACCTTTACTACTTATGTGAGACTGATTAGCAAGAAAGTGTCAGCCTGCATCCATCAACGAAACTTCGATAGGAGGTCAACAAGTATATCAGGTCCTGCACTACCTGTGCTATTTCCAAACCAACCACTAAGAAACAAGGCATGAACACCCCTCACGGGGGCCAAATACTTCAGTGAGATTGATCTGAAGTCTGGCTACCACCAGGTCCCGATAGAATAGACAGATGTATGGAAGACCACCTTCAAGTTAAAGGAAGGCCTTTTTGAATGGTTGGTCATGCCCTTTGGTCTTACAAATGCTCCAGCCACTTTCATGAGGATGATGGACGATATCTTGCGACCATTCACCAATACTTTTGTAGTGGTGTATATGGATGACATTCTAATTTATAGCAAGACTTGGGCCGAACACTTGCAGCATATTTAGCAGGTTCTACACACCTTGCAATAGCACAAGCTATACACCAACTTGGAAAAATGCTCCTTCGGCATGGACAGGGTCCATTACCTGGGATACATCATTGATCAACATGGCATACATGTGGATCCAGCCAAGATCCAAGTCATCCATGATTGGCCAGCCCCAACAACACTCACTGTATATCAGGTCTTGCATTTCCTGTGCTATTTCCAAACCGACCACTAAGAAACAGGGCATGTACACCCCTCTTCCTACTCCCGATAGGCCATGGGAATCCATCTCAATGGACTACATGTCGGGCCTCTGGTCCACCAAGCAGAGAAATGAATTTTTTCTTGTGGTTGTTGATCACTTTTATAAGATGGTGATTCTGGTTGCCTGCAAAAAGAGCATCACAACAGAGGCCACTGCCAAGCTCTACTTTGAACGAGTCTGGGTACATTTTGGAATCCCACAAACCATTGTCTCAGATCGGTATAGTTTATTTATTAGCACATTTGGTCGAGCCTCTGGTCATTGTTGGACACCAAGCTCACCAAATCCATGGCCTTCCACCCCCAGACAGATGGCCAAACCGAGGTTGTAAATCGAATGATTGTGCATATCCTTCGCATGCATAATTCAAAGCACCCTGACACATGGGATGAGAGCCTTCCCTCTGTTGGCATATTTATTACAGTCAGACAAAAGATAGAGTATTTGTTTGTCATTTATGGCAATCTCAGTCCGATGATAATGAACAAGAGAAAGTGGCAAGACCAGCAACGCAACGATGATCACATGGCAAGATCAGAAGCGTAAACTCCAGGAGTCAAGTAAGCAACTCACGACAAGAATGATGAAATCGCGAAATGCGAAACCCCAACTTAATCTCCATTTTAGAGTTTTCGATATCGGGAGTTGAAGGTGTCAAGGACACTCACGACAAGAATTATGAAATCGCGAAATGCGAAACCCCAACTTAATCTCCATTTCGGAGTTTCGGATACTGGGAGTTGGAAGTGTCAAGGACACTCACGACAAGAATGATGAAGTCGTGAAATGAGAAACCACAACTTAATCTGAGCCATTGATCAAAGGGAGATCGTGGAATGTTGATAAATCATGTCAAAGACTCCATTTCGGAGTTTCGCAGACTGGGAAAGCAAAGATCAAAGGAACTTTAACCTTTGAAGTAGCGAACCCCGAAATCCGGAAAGGCGAAAGATCAGAGCATGTCAAAGACTCCATTTTGGAGTTTCGCAGACCAGGAAATCAAAGATCAAAGGAACTTTAACCTTTGAAGTAGTGAACCCCGAAATCCCAAAACAGACACATCAACAAACCACACCAACAAACCACGTCAGCTAAGGACACATGGCACAATCAAGCAATGACAAGTGTCAAGCTGATTCAACATTTCAGGCACATGTAAGTCATGAATCAAAGTGACATGTGGCAACTATATGGCATGTGTCAATCCACATGTGACATCAATAGGTTTACGTCACATCATAACTTTCTATTTCAGGGTTTTACATAGCAAGAAAAAACTCCACCATCATAAAGTGTCGAACTCCGAAATGTCGAAAGGGACTATTGTGAGTCTCGAAAACCTGAAAGGAAAAACTCTGAAATCCCGTCAACCGTCCATCTTAGTGGGTTATGTGAACCATCCGATCACTTCAGATATTTTTTGATCATGAATTTTATAATGTTGGAGTCATGATGACTCGAAGGGAAAAACCTTGAAATCCCGTCAACCGTTCGATTAAGAAAAGAAGGGATCAGATTATGAAGTTCTGTGGACTGTTGATCTGGCTCCATTTCAGGGTTCGTGACTTGGAGTGTCAAAACACTTCATCAAAGAAATGATGAAATGACGAAATGCGAAACGTCGAGATACCTTCAGATCATTTCGGTGATCATGACTTGGAGTGTCGAGACCCTCCATCATAGGAATGCCGAAATGCGAAATCGCAAAAGCACTTTATGGATAAACACTTGGTCACAACTGTGGGCATGTGAAGGAAGGAGCTTGGCAGGGCTACTACCACACCTCTCCCTCAATATCTGGTTGATGTGCATGAAACCTTTACTCCTTATGTGAGACTAATTAGCAAGAAATTGTCAGCCTGCATTCATGAACGAAACACTGTCAATGATCCATAAACAAAATCATAATATACCTAACCATATGTCACATATGCATAAATAAAATACCCAAACCAATACATTGCCCTTCCTGATTCAATCCTGGTTCCAAGGAGGTCCATTGATGCCAATGGCATCCTCAATCTATCATGTGTCCTGCACACTCAGGGGGAAATCGTCAATAACATCTTTCAATACAAAGATATCAAATAACATAACATCATAATCCATCAACATCATCACAAGAATCCATAAGCGAACATACATCCATATACTGAAACTGGATCACTTGCATGCAAGTGTCCTCAAAGAATAAGTCAATAACATGTTCTCACAAGAGAAGGATGTTACATACATCGCCTCTTGTTTTAAACTTCGTCTTGAAGTTTCACAGCATATAAATGTAGTAAATAAATCATTTGATAAGATCTAAATATCTAACTATTGAACAAAATTGGAAAGTGTTGGCGCATATCATATGCATCCTCCCAAGTAGCCAAGTGTGGACTATTTGTCCTATTGGACCTTGACCTGATTGACTGTTCGACGTCATAGTTGTCAAATGCGATGGTCCAAAATGCATATTGGTTGCACCGTGAGTGCACCCTCGTCTAACACTTGTAAAGAACTCATGTCAATCACATGTGTAGGATCACTAACATAATGTCTCAAAACAAATACATGAAAAACATCATGCATATGCCTTAAATAATCGGGCAATGTTAGTCGATAGGCCACAAGCCCTTTCCTTTCCATGACTTTGAAAGGTCCCACAAACCTAGGAGAGATTTTATCACCCTTTACAATCTTGATCGAACTCTTGTGTGGTTTCACTTACAAGAAGACTCGATCACCAACTTCATAACTACGGTCAACACAATGTGCATCGACATAACTCTTCTGTTGATCTTACACTTATTTAATCATTTGTCTTATCTTTTTCATTTGTTCTTCCATTTCTTGGATCATTTCTGGTCCTACCATGATCCTATCCTCAAGTTGATCCTAGCTCAAAGGTGTCTGACACGGTTTCCCTTAAAGAAACTCAACTAGCGCCAACTTAATTGTGCTTTGATAACAGTTGTTGTACGCAAAATCTACCAGTGGCAATAACTCTTCCCAACGCTTATTTTGGTCCATCACATACATACGCAACATATCCTCCAATATTTGGTTCGTTCTTTCTATATTCCCTTCTTTATATGAGTGATACATGGTACTAAAGTTAAGTTGGCTTCCTAAAGCCTCTTGCAAACTAGTACAAAATCGTCTTGTAAACATCGATCCTTGATCGGATATGATCATCTTAGGCATGCCATGCAATATCACAGCCTCCCTGATAAAAACCCCAGAAATGTCTAGTGCTTGATACATCATACATACAAGGATAAAATGCGCACTCTTCGTCAGATTGTCAACTACCACAAAAATCGTTTTGTCCCTCCTTGCCATCAATGACAATCCCACAATAAATTCCATCGAAATGACCTCCCATTTCAATTCTGGAATAACGTCTGGCTATAGTAATCCTACCGAATGTCTATGTTCATCCTTCAGTTGTTGACATTCTAGACATCTCACCACGTAGTTGTCTATGTCCACCTTCATTCATTTCTAGTATAATAAGGGCTTAAGGTCCGCCCTCATCTTCATGACTCCTGGATGAGCCATGTACATTTCTCTTTGAGCTTTGTTTAAGATCAAAATTCTCAAATAGTCGTTAGGCGGTACGTAAATCTGGTTATTGTACCTCATTAATCCATCAATGTCCACAGTAAATCCCTCAAATTTTGGTACCAACATGGTGTCTTGTCCAATATTTTCCTTAACCTCTTTATACCAGTATTCGTCATGCTGTATAGTTAGAATATTTTCATGAAGATTCGTCTGAAGAGGCATCACCAAAAATATGTGTGGTCTCCAACTCAACGCATCTGCCACTATGTTCATTGTTCCTTTTATGTAAGTAATCTCAAAATCGCACTTGCTAAGCAGTTCTAACCAACACCTTTGTCGTGTGTTCAAGTCACCTTGCGTAAAAATGTGATGCAAACCACAATGGTCTGTTTTCAGTTCAAATTTTCATCCAATCAGGTAGTGCCTCCACACTCTCTGATCCATATGGATATCGGTGGCCACCCACCTTTTCCAATTGGATCAAAATAGTTTTTTGACAATTTTGGCAATTTACTATTTTTAGCAGTTTTAACTTTCGGGGCCATTTTGAGGGCCTAAATGAAGTTTCTTCGGGATCGAGCTTCTTAATGATATTTTAAGGAATAATTGATCCCCCATAATGAATCTCCTCGACAATACCTTTCCAATGGGCTATCACACACCTAAAACAGAGATCATATGCAAAAGTTACAACCCCGGGAATTTGATGTATTAACTTACCCAAACGGGGCCCACATGACTTTTGGCGCTTCATCTCCTAGGGTTAGGTTTTTGGATGTCTAGGGTTTTTGGCATTCTTGCTTATTGTAAAAATGCCTCCAGAGCCTCATTGTAATTTTCTTCTTGTGAATGCGCGCTTCTGTCACATCTCTTCTCAGAGATAAGCCGCCACCATTCCAACAAGCTTGTTTCCACTGGATTTTACAGTTTCAGCTTATTTCGTTATTGAATAGAAAATCAGTTTTACTTTATCTCTGTTATTTTGTGTTAAGAACCTGCTGCTAATCTGTATTCATTTCATTCTACTCATAAAATCTGGATCAATGGTATCAGAGCGGTCTGCTCCTTATCGTCTTAACGCATGTCCCCAATGAGGTCAGAGTACAAAGAGTTGGGTCTCGAGCTTGTTTCTCTTGGGGAAAGAAGCTCTCACATGCCAGGAGTCAAGGAAGCAACTCATGATAAGAATCATGAAATCGTGAAATGTGAAACCCCGACTTAATCTCCATTTCTAAGTTTCAGATACCGGGAGTTGGAGGTGTCAAGGACACTCACGACAAGAATGATGAAATCGTGAAATGCGAAACCCCAACTTAATCTCCATTTCGGAGTTTCAGATACCGGGAGTTGGAAGTGTCAAGGACACTCACAACAAGAATGATGAAGTCACAAAATGAAAAACCATGACTTAATCTGAGTCATTGATCAAAGGGAGATCGTGGACCATTGATCAAGCATGTCAAAGACTCCATTTCGAAGTTTCACAGACCGGGAAATCAAATATCAAAGGAACTTTAACCTTTGAAGTAGCGAACCCTGAAATCCCAAAAGGCGAAAGATCAGAGCATGTCAAAGACTCCATTTCAGATTTTCGTAGACCGAGAAATCAAAGATCAAAAAAACTTTAACCTTTGAAGTAGCGAACCCCGAAATCCTGAAACAGACACATCAACAAACCACATCAGCAAACCACGTCAGCTAAGGACACATGACACAATCAGGAAATGACAAGTGTCAAGATGATTCAACATTTCAGGCACATGTAAGTCACGAATTAGAGTGACATGTGGCATCTATTTGGCATGTGTCAATCCACATGTGACGTTAGTAGGTTTACATCACATCAGAACTTTCTATTTTGGGGTTTTACATAGCAAGAATAAACTCCACCATCATGAAGTCTCAAACTCTGAAATGCCGAAAGGGACTATTGTGAGTCTCGAGAACCCGAAAGTCAAAACTCTGAAATCTTGTCAGCCATCCATCTCAATGGGTTATGTGAACCGTCCGATCACTTCGGAGATTTTGTGATCATGAATTTTATAATGTTGGAGTCATGATGACTCGAAGGGAAAAACGTTGAAATCTCGTCAGTCATTCGATTAAGAAAAGAAGGGATCAGATTATCAAGTTCTGTGGACTGTTGATCTGGCTCCATTCCAGGGTTCATGACTTGGAGTGTCGAAACACTTCATCACAAAAATGTCGAAATGCGAAACGCCGAAATACCGTTAGATCATTTCGGTGATCGTGACTTGGATTGTCGAGACCCTCCATCATAGGAATGTCGAAATGCGAAATCGTGAAAACACTTTATGGATAAATGCTTGGTCACAACTTTGGGCATGTGAAGGAAGGATATTGCAAGTTGCAAGGCTCCATTTCATGATCGAGAGTTGGAAGAGTCAGAGTGACTCGCAACAAATTCACAAAACGCAAAATTGTGAAATGCAGTTTCGAATAAGGCTGTGGTCACAGCCAGTGGTCACATCTGCAGAAGATGGAGGAAGGAGCTAGTGCAAGCAAGCTCCATTTCGGAGATCGCGACTTGGAGAGTCGAGATGCCTCATCCCCATATCCACGAAATAGAGTTCACAAAAGCACCTTCTGAACAGGCGTGTGGTCATCGCCTGAGGCCACATGTGAAAGGAAAGGTGAAAGGTGCCGAAGGCACAAGGCTTAATAGGTTCACAGTGTAACTGCTAGAAATGAATAACGGTTTCTTCCAAAGGACTCGAAGAGACTTTAGGGTGATCGCCAGAGAAGATGAAGAGTCTCGAGGCATCTTCCAGTGGAATGAAGACTGTTCATAGAGGCTATTGACAGATGTAAGAACGTTGGATCCTGGAAATGCAACAGAGGGAATGAGCTCAACTGTGACAGTGAAGACAAAGAGTATCAACTACTAGATAGGCTAAGGAATCTTGGCATAACACCCAGTGATGATGGATGCATGGGTTTAACCTCTAGAGAAGCTGAAGAGTTGCAATGGTGATCAGGCAGAGCACTCGACATGGGGAGAGCATGGAGAAGCATTGTGAATAGAGGATGCAAAGGATGCACAAAGAGGATAAAAACGAAGAACAAAGAAGAGATTGGCAGGCTGTTGAGAGTGATTCATGCATGTAGAAGGAGGTAGAGTGCAATAGCTGAAATGCACAGAAGAGGAATGGAGCATAGAAGGGACATGGCGCACAAAGCATAAAAGGTAGAAGAACATAAAGCGTAAGGGAAGTGTGCAGGAAGACACTGATGTAGGTAGAGCAGTGCAGTGTAGCAGAACAGTGATGAGACCGGTAAGCCATTGATAAATATTGTATCACTATGATAAATTTATAGATAGCAAACTTTATATCTCAGGGTGGAAGGGAGGTGCTAGGGAGGATTGTTGTCCTCAGAGGTTCAAGTGGGCGCTTGAACACAGGGAGTTGTAGCTTCCATCTAGTTGCAGCCAGAAAAACTAGGGTGGCAAGGTGGTGCAAGGGAGAACTGTTGTTCTCTGTTATACATGTTGGTGCCTGTGTGACTAGAAGTTGGTGCTTCCATCTAGTTGGTGCTGGAACACTTAAGGAGTTGTTGCTTCCTTCTTGTGGGTGTTAGAGAAACTAGGGAGTTGGCGCTTCCTTCTAGTGGGTGCTAGAGAAACCAGGGAGTTGGTGCTTCCTTCTAGTGGGTGCTAGAGAAACTAGGGAGTTGGTGCTTCCTTCTAGTAGGTGCTAGAGAAAACAGAGAGTTGGTGCTCTCAGCAAGTTGCATCTTGTAAAACAGGGGTTGTAGCCTCACAATGAGTTGGATCTCATATGTATGATAATGTACAGAATGTAAAGATTACTTATCATACCAAGAAGAAGGGGTTTTTACCCTTTATTGGTTTCTTCAGGAAATATCTGTCTCTGTATATTTCATATGTGTGACTGATGTCGAATGTTCTATTTCTTACCTCTCTGCATTATTGTGATTGTCATTGAATGCTCTGTAAAGAGTTTAAAATAAGCATAAGTGTTTAAGCATGGTAACAACTGATTCACCCCCCCCCTCTCAGTTGTCCAACACCCTATGTCCAACATAGCTATAATTGAGCCCTGCATAGCTCAACCGACCATAGCCCCTTTCAAGTGGGGTTGGGATTTCAACCATTGGGACCCATAGATGTTTCTCTTCCCCTTGCGGTCACCTCGAACGACTCATCTCTTGCTCCAACTGAAGTTGATAAAGCCACCTGGTTCATTGAGTGGATCTAGCATATCCACCAACAGGTTCAAGATATCCTACAGAAGTCCAATGACAAGTACAAACAACGCCATGATCAACATTGGGTGCCGTATAAGTTTCAGGTGGGTGACAAATTTAGGTTTCACTTGGAGAAAGAACACCTTACAGGACCCCATCGGAAGCTTTGCCCACTCCGTTATGGTTCATACACTATCACCAAGGCCATGGGGGATAATTCTTTTGAGCTCAATATTCCTCCTTTCCTTGGTATGCACCCAGTGTTCAACGTGGATCTCCTTTGCCCTTTTTCCCACCATTATTGGACACCTCAGAAGTAGCAGAACAACTGACACCAACAGAGCTCAACCCTGACTTCCTACAAAAGGCATCCAATGATCATATTGTGGACAGATAGATCAAGGGCACTTGACAACAAAGGATCCAGCTTTATCGAGTCGTCAAAGCATGGCAGCTCTTGCACCAAGGCAAGTGGCTCACCTGGGCCAAATTCAACAAAAAATTCCTCATATGATGGGGGACCTCAATGCAATGGAGACCATTGTTTCCTAAGGAGAGAGGATTGATCCAAATGGATATCGGTGGCCACCCACCTTTTCCAACTGGCTCAAAACAGTTTTCTGACAATTTTGGCAATTTACTATTTTTAGCAGATTTAATTTTCGAGGCCATTTTGAGGGCCTAAATGAAGGTTTTTTGGGATCGAGCTCCTCAATGATAGATAAGGGCATGATTGAGCCCCCAAAATGAATCTCCTTGACGATACATTTCCAACGGGCTATCACACGCCTAAAATGGAGATCGTATGCAAAAGTTACGATCCCAGGAAGTTGATGTACTAACTTACCCAAACGGGGCCCACATGACTTTTGGCGCTTCATCTCCTAGGGTTAGGTTTTT
>JZKD02S2402385.1:172608-183129 GCA_000966675.3 Picea glauca
TGGATGCGACTGTTCATAACAAGAAGTCCTCATCCATTTCAGGGAATTTTAGTATCAGCATCATCGTCAACAACTCCTTGAGACTTCAAAATGCTTTCGCACATTTCTCGGTCCATACAAAATTCTTGTTTTTCTTCTGCAATTCCATGATTGGATTTGTTATCTTTGAAAATTCTTCGACGAACCGTCGATAATATCCATATAAACCCATGAAGCTACATACTTATCGTACGTTCATTGACGCAAGCCATTCCATAATGGCCTCTGCCTTCATTGGATCCACGATGATGCCTTTGTCAGAGATAACATGCCCTAAGTAATGAATCCTTGATTGATAAAAGGAGCATTTCAACAGTTTCCAGTATAATTTATTCTCTCATAAACACTATATTACTAAGTGAAAATGTTCATCATGTTCTTCCGTTGTCCGAGAATATATCAACATGTCGTCAATGAATACTTGAAAAACCTTGTCCAAGTATTTGTGGAACACCCCATTCATCAAGCTCATGAATATCTCTGGGGTGTTTGTTAGTCCAAACGATAAAATGGTAAACTCGTAATGCCCGAAACTCATCTTGAATGTGGTCATAGGAATGTATTCCTCCTCAATCTGTAACTGGTGATCTCATGATCTCAAGTTGATCTTTGAAAACACTGTCGCTCCTTTCATTTGGTCAAACAAATCATCTATTCTTGGCAATAGATATCGGTTCTTGATCGTTGCCTTGTTCAATTGATGGTAGTCAATACAAAGTCTCCATGACACATCCTTCTTCCATTTGAAAATAATAGGTGCACTGCAAGGTAACACACTTGGAGGTATAAGTATCAGGTCCAACAACTCTTTCAGTTGCATTTTCAACTCTTGTAACTCAGGGGTCGACATCCGATAAGGCATTCTTGCTATCGGTTCAGTTCCAGGTTTTAAGTTGATGGTAAATTCCAGCCCTCTTTCGGGCGGCAAAATAACATAACATCATAATCTATCAACATCATCACGAGAATCCATAAGCAAACATACATCCATATATTGAAACCGGATCACTTGCACACAAATTTCCTCAAAGACTAAGTCAATAACATGTGCTCGCAAGTGCGAGATGTTACATGACAATCGGTTTTGCAGCTAGAGAATGATTTATAGGTGCCAACAACTTCATTGTCACTTGAAACCCTTATCCATCGACATTAGAACATTACAAGATTTAAATTTTGTCTTCGATTGCACACATTTGTCTTCATATTGTCTTCAATCACGTTGTGAGGTATCCAATGGAGGTGAGTTTTTTTTTCTAGATGAAGGCATTGCAAAATTTGGGTTTTTTCTTCATTCTTTCCAAGTCTTTGGTTGTTTTTCAAATTTTCATTTTTTCAGAAATAAAAAGTTTGCTCAGAAATCGATGTAATTATGGATTCCTTTATGTATAAAAGTTTCAGATTCGAATCTCTAGCGACCCGGTCTATGATTTGGTAGTCAAATTGAAAATTTTGAGTATAGGGACTAATTTTGTGAAAAAACTAGGTTTGCATTACATTTTAGGTTATGGTAGATCATTCTTCAAAATTATGAATTATCAAATTTTTGTTTCTTTGCAAATAGGAGTAGGTTCAGTTTTCATGGTGCTTATTCTAATTTCTAGCTTTTTAAAATTTTCCTTTTCTAATAGCAGCGCATGTTTGAATTTTAGGTTATGGTAGATCATTCTTGTTTGTGTAGGTTTGCAATTTAGGTTATGGTAGATCGTTATTGTTTCCATAGGTTCTAATTTTGAGTCTAGGGACCAATTTTGTGAAAAAATAAATATTTCTAGGGATGGAATTTTGTGAAAAAATAAATATTTCTAGGGATGGAATTTTGTGAAACATTTCTCAATGAAAGATGAAATATGCACTAATTATTTTGTGAAAAATGGAAAATTGAGTCTAGGGATGAAATTTTGTGAAACAATTCTCAATGAAAGATGAAATATTCACTAATTATTTTACTATGCAAATAAACATAACATATTTTACAGTGAAAACACAATATTGACATATACATTTATTTTGTAAAGAAACAAAACAGATTTTGCGCTGGACTTTGAATCATAAGTGAAATAAGGGAGAAATTTGCAAGGAAAATATAATTACCTGAACCGTCGATCAGATTTGGTGGTATACGATTGAAGAGTAGAGAGATATGGAATGTAGGCTTGAAATATTGTTTCTTCATTGCTATTCCACATAATTGGCACACTAGTCTCGTAGGCATTGAGTTCTCGTCATAGATTCCCTAGAGGTCTCCCTAGGTAAAATATCCCACAGATTCTGCATCCGATTCTTGCCAATAATCATTCCGATCCATGACTGGAATGCATGCATACAAGTTCAGAAAACGTTTCATCAAATTATACTTTAAAATTGTTTCTAAATTTAGTGAAATGTCTAAATAGGCACAAAATCCCGCCTAAACAGAAAACTTCAACAAAAGGTATTGAACGCTTATTGCTTTTCAGTAGTCGATGCAGAATAAGTAGGAGTAGAAGAAATTCATGGAGGTAGCTTTCAATCCTTTCTTATCAGCTATGATCTGCTTCCCTAGTTGTTTATCAACTATCGCTATGTTGAGGAAAGTTGTATATGAGTCACTACAGGTTTTGTAGCATGACCACTATAGGTTTTGTAGAGAATCACTTACTAAACGTGAAATGATATTCATTTGTCGATGCAGAAATGCTCTTCAATAGTCTATGGAATTCCCATAGTTTACAAGTGGAAGTTATATTGTCTACCCAACACCTGTTGCACCACTAGAAAATAGACAAAAGCACAAAAAGACAAGGCAACGAACATCGAGTGGACTCGAGCGCCTGCTTTTACATTAAAGAAATGAAGAAAAACAAAAAAATAGAAGGCAACGAATATAACATGCTTTTCCATTACAGAAAAGAGAAAAGAATAAAAAGACAAAGGCAACTTATAATGAGTGGAGTAGTATATGTAGCATGTGATACAAGCCTCAATGCCATGGGTACGATATTGAGAGTATATATAAGTTCTAGCAGTGGGGATATTGCACTTGCTTGGATGTAAAAGTTCCCTAATTTTCCTAATTTATCATGTATGAACGTCAGGTGCATTTCCTTTTTCAATTTTGAAGAAGCGAAGCCATACATAATTCCTGTTATTTTATATTTGTGATCCCAAGTAGCCCCTTTTGTTGAATGTTTGTTACCTTTTAATTTGTTCTAATTATATATTTTTTAATGTTCAGTGGTAAGGTTACAATCAATTTTCTTCCTTTTGCAAATTATTTTCTCTTTTTATTTTTAATTTTTGGGACGAATGTGATTAGAAGTTTAGCAGATATTGAAATTCGTATATTCATAAATTTGTTGTTCATTTGTTTCTGGAATTAAATTTAGGAATTTATTTTGTTAATTTTAGTTTCAACTTCAAATGCAATGCTCGCCAGGAGGTTGTATGTTGCACTCCACTGGAAACAAATTCAGGAGATTGTATGTTGCATCGGTTATTTTTTATTTCTTTGATTTGTATTTTAACGCTTTTAGCTTGGAATAGAAATGTTTCCAAAGATGAATACAAGTGGCTCCTCCTCTATTTTGTAGTTTTCTGGTGCAGTTTCTTCTTCATGGTGTAGTTGTCTTGTTATCTGTGTGTGTATTCGATGTTTCTGAATGCCTATTCTAGTTTCTTCTAGTCATATTTCTATATTCATGTGTATAGTTAGTGATTGACTTTTTCTTTGTTGAATACTATTAATAGAGATTGTTTCCACTAACCATCCCATTTCTTTTTACGATTTATTTTCTCTGTTTTGATTTCTTCGATGCATTCCATTAGAAATTTACAAGAATATTGGAATGTGGGATGGTTATCTCTAAAGCTATTCTTAATGTATTCATGAAAATTAATTGATATTCTCAAGTTCTTCATCTTAAATGTATTGAAAGATCATCTCATGCATTTTATTCTTCATGGTAATTTTTGTTATAGTTGTTTATGTATTCCTTGTGGTTGAGTTTGAGTTTTTCTACTATATTTTTTGTTAAATACGTGTTCATGTGACCATGTCTATGTTTTTTGTTCATAATCATTCAGGATCAACTTGTTATCTGTTGGAGTAATGTTAATGAAGACTATTAATTTCATATTCTAGTTTCTTTTACATATTCTTTTCTCTCTTACCTTTAATTTCCATGAGACATGTCATTAGAATTTTAGCCAAATATTGGAATGTTTACATTCATATTTTTCATGGAAATCAAATACTATGTGAAGAGAGTACAATGGAATCCATAAATGATAATCTCTGATAATTGTGATTGAGTTTTGCATAAGTTGTTTTCTATATCTTGGCATTTCTTTTAATATTTTTTTGCTATGAATTTTGTGTTAACATCTTTTTTGCTATTAAGAGATCTTATTATGTAGAGATGGAATCTTGCCAAGATGATGAGAAATGATTCATAAATTCTTCATCTTTGCAATTACGAGTCAGATGGGGTGTTGTTGTGTATTCCTTTTTGTGAATGTTTATGTCATGTTTTTTTCATGTCTGTGATATAGTGGTCATCATCACTATCATCAGTTTTCTGTTTGAACAAGATTGATGGAGAATATTTTGGGAATGCATGTGATTGGAATTTTATGTTTCAACAAGATTGATGGAGAATATTTTGGGAATGCATGTTATTGGTAAACAAGCAACCATCTTCTGAGTTTCCATCGACTGCATAATTCAAAACATTAGGTGTCTGAGTCGTTCATGCCAAGTTCGATTTCTCTCATCGGTGTCAGCAACAAGGGCAACCGGTTTGGTGTTAGGTCGAGTCATGTCACATAATTTATATAGGCTATCCATCGAGTCGAGAAACCCTCCTACGATAATCAACTGAACTTTCTTTAAATATTGAACACGGAACCGAACTGGCCAAAATTCGACAACATTGCCTTTCTATGTCAAATGAGCAACATACAACATATTGATAATGAGATTTGGCACATGATAAACATTGAAAATTTTCCCATGTTGACAGGAAACATCAACCTCACCAACAATATTGAGAGAAAAATCATCGACAACATAAATCTTCCTCTCATTGGCTTCATCCAAGGATATGAACAAGGAAGCATCCTTAGCCATATGATAAGTGCACCCAGAGCCGACTACCCATTCATTTTGTGCAGAATGAGATAACAAGGCTTGAGAAGTTCCAACTTGGAAGATGAAATTATCAATGGGTCGACGAATAATGGAGACATCTCCTTCAAGGCATTTGACCTCCTCCTTTAAATCCTCTCTCTTCTTGTAGTATACTTTCTCCACATGTCGAGTCTTTCCATAGTACTAACATTTCTTCTTCTCTCAAATTTGATGGGGTGCATCTTTTTTCCCTTTACGTTTATGGTCAAGGCATCGAGGTCTTTGTGTAGAGGTGTTAAACCTTACTCTATCCATGTGATTGGACTTGCCCTTTCCCTTGAGAAAGTGAGCTTGATGTTTTCCATCAAGATTTCCCTCTTCAAGCAGTCTTTATTGATATGTAATCAAAAGGCCACAAAAAGATTCAAAGGTGTAATCCTTACCATATTCCTTGCATTCTTGCCAGTTGGTGCGAAAAGTCAACATGAAAACGTCGAATGGCATTCTCAAATTCATCAGGACCAACTCGATGAGTTTTCTATATTTCTTCTAATAATTATTTCCACATTCTCCCAATATCTATTAGAGTTCCTTCACACACACCAAATAGTCCTCTATTATGTCAAAGGAACAATGATTGATAGAGATTAGTTATTTCTCCAACTAAATGACATGGCTTTCATCGATTATGTTGAACAACGACTTCAACTTCTTCCAGAATTGATGAGGGTAGTCGATTCCACTAATGTGAAAATGAATCCCTGTGAGATATAGGTCATGATGACCCTCACAACCTCATCCTTCTTGCCATCAACATCGAACTTCACCCGATTGTTTGTTGGATATGGAATCACAATATTTGTATACTACTACAGTCCTTTACTCTTCAACATGGTTTCCATGTTGGGTTCCCATACTGTGTAATTTGATCCGTTCATAATAAAAGGATTCAATCATTGAAACCATCTTCGATATCTAGACATAAATTGTTAAATGTTTCAATAAGTTCCAATCAACAAACCACCGACCCAGAGTAAATCACATAACAAATTCAACTAAACAATGTTTGCAGATAACAAGAGAGGTTTCAAATGATCGGCTTTGATACCATTTTGGGGAATTAGGTGGAACCTAATTCAAAACAGAAAAGACAGTACTGCAGATAATCGAAGAGGAATTTAATTTTTTTGAATATAGACGGTGGTGTCTAAAGACACTATTACAACACTCAAGTAGAGTGCACTATGATCAAAACATCACAATGCATAATGTACATCTCGATCCACATGATCTACATGCATAATAATGATCCATTGGGTCTCTTATTTACAACTTCAAGATTTAACCAATTTTCTTTTAATTGAGATGATCTTGTCTACATATAACTATCAGTTATTAGATTTGACTCCATCAAATTTGCATTGTATATTTGTCTTGACAAGAATGCTCGACTTGATTGTCCATGCATCCAATTCATAGTCGATTTTTGAGTTGGTCAATCCACCACCCGGCTATCTTTGATAGATGGTCTACTATTTGACTGACATGCATGTTGACTACTTGACCAACTAATGTAGAGATTTGGTTGATCGCCCGATCGAATATTTCCAGATGTAGGTTGACCACCCAACCGACTGAATCCAGGAGAAGTGTGATGAACCATCAATGCTTAATGTTCCAACAAAGGCATAAACATGATCAAGAGGAAAAAAATGGTCTTATGTCATAATTGAACCTTCTCAATTTTAAGCACCGTGAACAACACATAAAACCATGACAAAATCCCTCTCTATTGATTCTTTGGCATGTGAGTTGATAATGGGTGTCATTGGAAGGTCTTTGGTCCTTACACATAATCAAGAAGGGAAACAAGAGACTTTGTCCCTAAACCTTACTTTTCATGCTCAGGCACCATGGATGGGTCCTCAAACCACCATATATGACCTCTTATGGTATCAATCACCTCAAATTGGTATATGGGCATCATGACTAGGTTAGTTGTGGACCAAGAATGGGTCTTGAGGTTTAGTGAAGCTTAGGGGAGGGAAATAAAGGCCTTATGCCCTAAATTAAGATTCTTAGGCACAATCACCATGAAAAACACCTACAACCCACAAAATATGCTCTCTTTTGAGAATATTTTGACTATGAATGGTTTAGCAAGAGACATTATGATGTTTTCAACAAGATTGATAGGTCTTTGGGTCTTGACATTTCTTAGGGAATGATAGTAGGGGCCTTAGGCATTTAGCAAAGATTCTTGGGCTCAAGCATCATGCAATTTGCATTGAAACACTGCATAGGACCTTTCTATTAGATCATTGGCCTATAAATGGGATATGGCCTTCATTATATCATTTTGAGGAGCAACGATGTGTCTAGGGCCCTAGACTATGGTAAAAAGGGAAAATAAGGACCTTACAGAGGAAAATGAATATTCTAGGCTCAAGCACTATGAATAAGGTCTCCAACCATGATACATGCCACCTCTATGTGTTATTTCACCTTTGAGTGGTATCATAGGCACCATTGAGTGTATTTACGCCAAGGGGATGTGTATGGGGACCTTGACTATGGCCAAGAGAGGAAAATAGATTATATGACCTAAACCAAGGTTTTAATTCTAAAGATTATATTTTGAAACATATCAAGGTGAGAGGTTTTACCTGGTTATTATTTTATGTAAAAGTAATGTAAGCATGATTTTGTAACCAAAACACATGTGTTCTTTTATAACTAAAATGTGTACATGGTTTTGTAACGTGTGTGCATTCCCATAAAGTTAAACAAAAAAGGCATGATTGTCTCTTTTCCTCGGTTTGTTGGATGAGTTGGTTTATTTATTTTTATATTCAAAGTGACTAACTTGGTGGTTCAGGCTACATAAAGAAAAACACAATCATTTTTCTAACTTACTATTATTATCTCCATTTTCAACGAGGTTTTAAGTATGATCCACACACACACACACATACAGAAAAAACTATTGTCTTCTATTTTATTTGTATTTTTATCATAATTCCAAAATGCTTCAGTCTTTTGTTTCTATGATAACTTTTTATTATCTTGACCATATTGGAAACATCTAGGAAACAAATTATATGGTGCAAAAATGAAKACCTACACATTAAAAAAAGAAAAAAAGGAAAAAAAGAAGAAGATTGATTATGTTAAGGCCCTCTCTCTCTCTCTCTCTCTCTCTCTCTCTCTCTCTATATATATATATATATATATATATATATATTGAAAAATATGTAAAAATAGTGAAAATAGTGGTGCATAAGAACCAACTATTTTCTACAACTCTACATATTTGTTTCAATAATTTTTGTCATTTATATACTAAATCAATGTCTTATCGTGAACTTATGCATTATGTTTTAGAGGAAAAGTAACATGCCACTCTTTGAAGAACACAAATGTTTTTGAGTTATACAAATTTTCCATGAATAAAAGTTATATATTCTAATTCATTTTCCTAATTTTCATTTTTTTATACCATATTCTATTAAGTTATGCATGTACCTTTAATAATTCCTCCTTGGAAACAAATTGTTTTCTTTTTAGATTTCTATTGCAACTAACATGCCATGAGAGGGAAGCATTATCTTGCACATGCCCATATATATATATTTTTAGTCTAGGAATGCAATTGCCTATAGTTGGTATGCCTTCAAAATCTCCATGACCAAAGTAAGATTGTTACTTGAAATCATAGAGAACAATTTACCACTAGTGCCTCCCAATCATGCTACCAAACCATTTGCAAAATAATTTGCTAGGCATTGAAACCCATCTCCATGATAGGAAGTATGTTGAATGATAAGCTTTAAAATCTCAATGGCTCCTCAAATATGCCACTTCTTTTTTTTGTTGCTTCTTCCCATGATTCTTTGAACCTTGCAATCCTTTCACGAACCCACTTTGAACACTTTTTTGCACTATGTTTTGTAACAGTTCTCACTAAATGTTCGAGAATTTTCCACCATTCCCACCACAAAGAAACACGTTGTCTAAGCTCTTTCTATGAATCACATTGTCTAAATAAATTTCCAAATGCTTCTTGCTTTGTTTGTCTTACAAGTCTAGATCCTCTTGATGCGAATCTTTTTGCCACTTAGGTCCATTCTTATCATTGTTAAATGTGTTGCATTCATCTGAAAGAAACACCAATTACATCTTCTCTCTTCCCCACCTTCAACTCAAAGTCACTTTCCTTCTTTGGAACTTCAAAAAAACATCCATTCTCCACATTGAACAAAATATTTCACTTGGGTACGACTTGGATAGCCTCCTCAAACTCTCCAATCCCTAAGCCTTGCTTGCATTAGTAATCTTTTTTAGAAAGGCTCGTCTCATAAATGGAAAAATTATGCAGTCCATTGTCATTGTAATGTTACTTGAAGATTTGAACAAACACTAAGAAGAGTAGCCAACAACAAATTCCTAGACAAAGGAGAGTCAAAGCCCTTAGGAATTTGAGATTTTTTTTTTCTAGTCAAACTACGATCCTCAATCTTGTATTGAACATCATTCTTACAAGAATTCAAGAATTGCTTAAATTGTTTCTATCCTACTATATTGCTACCACATATGCCTTGAGGGGGGCATTTCTCACCTAAAATGTCATGCACATGCTTAATTGTAGCTTGCAGACCATTGCACTCCTAATACATACATTTCCCATCCTCCATATTTTCATCCATAACACAATTGCTTATATAGTTTGAAACTATTTCAGAAAACAAATCAATATCCTTTGATTCCCCCTCAATTGTGGTGATCACATTCTTAGAGGATAAAGAACCCTGAAATTCACTAGTAGGCATGGTTGTTTTTTTCTACAACCACGACCTCTACAACTCAATGTTATTACATGACAACTGCAATTTTCCTATCGCAGACCATGGGGTTGGTTATGTTATGCTTAATGTTTGTTGCCATGGTTTTTGGGATGGATTTGGACCCCGTTGAAGGTAAAACCTATTTGCATGGAGATGTGAACAAGGTTTAATTAATAGGGACATGGAAGGAGGTGTGGAATAATCTAGATGAAACGACCATTGTCGAATGGCTTTGGAAAGTCACAAATGCTTCTAAACGTCCCATCCAAACATATGCTACATAAAAGGGAAAATCCTTACAATGTAATTGTGATGCTTATATATAGTGGCGGTGATGACAAATATTTGAAATTATTATCAATGATGACTATATATTAAGAAGTCTTTGAGCATTAATGAAGTGAAGGAGAACCCTGGATTGTACATATGATATTTAAGAGAATATTGTAAAATATACAAAAAATAGTTATATAATCATCTAAACTAATACTTGTTTTATAGTTAATAATAATATAGCTTGAGTGAGTC
>JZKD02S2402385.1:196195-206215 GCA_000966675.3 Picea glauca
TGTGAGATGTAGTCTTGTCTCATGTGTCACCAGAGAACCAATTAGTTCATCTGTTGAAAATCTTGACAGGTCCTTGGATTCAAGGATGGTTGTTACAACCATTTCAAATTTCCTGAGTAAACTTCTGAGAATTTTCTCAACTATTGGTTGATCAATGATGGTTTCACCAATCAGTCTGATCTGGTTCACTATTCCCATGACTCTGGTCATGAACTGATCCACTGTTTCGGACTCTGTCATCCTGAGAGTCTCGAATTGTGTCCACAAGGACTGTAGTTTAACTGTTTTTACCCTGTCATTTCCTTGGTAGGACGTTTTGAGGATGTCCCGGGCCTGTTTGGAAGTACCAGCGCCTGTGATTTTCRAAAAAATCGAATCATCCACAGAATTCTGTATCCAGAATTTTGCTTTGTTTTCCTTGGTCCTCAGAGTTGCCTGAGCAATTCTATGGGCATTTGTCATGGCAGTGAGGGTTGCTGGATCTGGTTCCACATATCCAAGATCCACTTGTTCCCAGCACTCTTGTGCTTGCAAGAACGACCTCATTCGAAGAGACCAGAACTCATAGTTCTTTCCTAGAAGAATCGGACCCTGAGTTGGTCCTAGGTTGCTAGTTGATGCCATTTTAAAAAAAAATGCAGTTAAAGATAGAGGGAAAAAATTCGTATTTACCTCCGATCTCAGAAACGTCGATTTGTCGATGGTTGATGGGAGCTTATCGGGCTTGAAGTGGCCCTTTGGTCTCCTTGCAATGTGACCATGTGCCTTTCTTTTAAAGCACAACGGGCTTTTCCCGTTTCTTTGGCTTTCAAATCGCCGAAATGCGAAAATTCGCCTTTCAATTTTTCAACGGTCCAGATCGTGCAGTGATCGGATGGTCTAGATCGTATCGGGATTTCGCGAATCAGGATTTCACGATTTATGATGACAATTTCTTCTGTGCCTTTGATTCCCCGATCTCCGATTTTCCGATGGAGCGTTCCTTTCGGGACTTTCCCAATTCCTCTGATCACTGCCACGCGTCCCAACAGATGGACGGTCGTGATCTTTCCTCGCGATTTAAACGTGTGACCTCTTGGTTTATCGAATCCCGAAATGTCGATGACCTTTTCTTGTCGGGACTTTTCCCGAATCGCTTTGATCGCCTCCACGTGTCCTATCAGATGGACGGTCCTGATTTCTCCTCGTGATATCGTGGTTTTAGATTTTTCGGACTTCTCGTCTCCAGGATCCGCGATTTGCCGAATCTCGATATGCCGATGAAGTCGCTTATCGGGACTTTTCTCGAAAGCCTCGATCTCTGCCACGCATCCTGAACAGATGGACAGCTATATTTGCGTCAGGTATTTCCATGGAAAGAAACCCGATTACTTGTTCTCAGGTTTCACGATTTCCTGAATCCCGATATGTCGATGGTGCTTTCCTCTTCGGGACTTTTTCTGAGTCATCGGATTTGTTCCACGCGTTTGGGAGAGACGAACGGTTCTGATTCGGCCTTGGGATATCGCGGTTAGCGATGCTCCAAAATTCTGTCAACTTGAAACTCCGAATGCCGATACGCTGACGGCACCCTCGATGTCCACCACGTGTCCAGGAGATATGGACGGCTGAGATCTGATCGCGATATCACGTATCGTGATTTTGCGATTTGCGATGTCAAGTTTCTTTGACACCGTGAAACCCCGAATGCCGAAATGTCGAAATGCCGACGGGTGCGACGATGTTCGTCACGTGTCCAGTCAAAATGGACGGCTGAGATCTGATCGCGATATCGCGTATCGCGATTTCACGATTTGCGATGTCAAGTTTCTTTGACACCGTGAAACCCCGAATGTCGAAATGCCGAAATTTCGATGCGTTGATCTGCTGCCACCTGTCCTCTGATATGGACGGCTGTGATCGTTTCGGGATTTCGGGATTTCGCGTATTGGAGTTTTTGGAGAGCAGATTCTTTCGCTCGTCCAACTCCCGATTCTCGATTTTGCGATGGAATAGGATCTCGCCACGTGTATCTTGAACGGACGGTCAAGATGACGTCGTGATTTCACGACTTCACAAGTCGAAATCACTTCTGTGCATTCTAGAGGCTTAAACCTCGTGCACTTTCTCGCTGATCCAACGGCTGTCGGGCCTCTGCGCAAGATTTGACGGCTGAAATGCTTTTGCCTGTTCCATTCTCTTCTTCTTCCCTTCTGTACTGGTTTCCCGCCTCGGATCTATTCACAGGATGAATCTTGCAGCCTTAATGGCTGTTCTTTGCGTGTTTGACGCGATCTTTCTCGAATTTAACGGAATTTTCTCCTGCAGAAGAAAAGATTCATGAATCTTTCAAAGATTTGAAAGAATTTCACGAATTCTTCGTTTTATGCTTTGATCTTTAACAGATGTGAGGGAAATTTTTGAGTTCTTTTAAAATTTCTCGCCTCCTATGGATTTTCTTCGTCAATCTTTGACTATTCTTGAAAAATTGTAAGAATCTTTAGGGTTTCTTCTTCTGCGTTCTCTTCGTCCAAGATCTTTCGAGCGTTGTCCGCTCTGCTTCCTCCGCAAGCTTCTTACGACGATCTTTAAAGAGTATTGCTGACAGCTTTCCAAACCTTGTGAAAAGTCTGTGTCGCGTGCTCTCAAGATGCGTGTAAGCTCTACGCCGTGAGGATCGAGTTTCTCTCCCGACTGTGTGAAGAGACTTACTGCTGAAGCTCTGATACCATGATAAATTGTGAAGCAAAGAGAAAATGCAGAGAGAAATAATAGAACAGTATATTCAAATGTATGAAGAAGTACAGAACTCAGAAGATAGAATGCTTTTACAATGCACGATGGTCGAGCTATATATGCTCAAGCAAGACAAAAATAGAAAGTACAACTGTCCAGTACAACTGGCAGTGTACAGTCAGATTGTTGAGGGTACAATATATTTAACAACGAGAGGCTACGCACGAAAAAAAGGCTCTTATCAATTGAACCCGGGTTCAATAATGAAATAATGGGGCTCCCGTACTTAATAAGGTAGGGGGATCCTTTCTTGTAATTATTTAGTGTAGAGAAAGCAATCAATCAAAATGTAAGAAGCGAGTCTAGTTCCAGTGGCTTTGCGGGTAGACTTGGATCTTCCCAATACAGCTAGGTTGGATTCAAATAGTTGGATTCTGTAAAATGGGTTGATGGTGCTCCGTGGAATATGGAATATGTATATGCTTGTGTGTACTTCTTATCAATGTAACTCTTGTGTGAAAACTAGTCTGGACTCTGTTTCCTCTAATGTTTTCTTCCTTTTAAAAAGTTGTTGCAACTTTTAATTTCCAAGATGCACGTGTTAAGAATTGTAGCAGAATATTAGAAAGTTTACTTTGGAGATATGTCGTTGTTTTGTTTATGGAAATCAAATGTAATGGTCAGGTGATTGAGTTTCCCATTAGTTGTTTACTTTGGAGATATGTTGTTGTTTTGTTTATGAAAATCAAATGTGATGGTCAGGAGATTGAGTTTCCCATTAACTGTTTTATTGCAAATAATTTGTTTAAACTATTTTATCTCTTCTCTTTTCTTCTAGTTATATGTCAATGTTTCTACTGTGTTTTCTTGTTTCGTTTTCATATTCTTTTCTTCCTGTCCTTAATTGTCTATGAGTTTCCCATTAGCTGTTTTTATTGGAAATAATTTGTTTGAACTATTTTATCTATTCTCTTTTCTTCTAGTTATATGTCTATGTTTCTACTGTGTTTTCTTGTTTATTTTTCATATTCTTTTCCTCCTGTCCTTAATTGTCTATGTTTCTAATGCGATGTCTTCTGTGAGAACATATATCTGTGTTTGTGTAATCCTTATTGATGTGACTTCTATGTGAATAACTTTAACGAGACCTTTTCCTTTAAATTTTTGGTATCATATATATCTATGTGTTTGTGTAATCCTTATTGATGTGACTTGTGACTTCTATGTGACAACATATATGTATGTGTTTGTGTAATCCTTACTGATGTGACTTCTATGTCAACAATTTTAATGAAACATTTTCTTTTAAATTTTTTATATCATTTTTGCAATTTTGTTGCAACATTTTGTTTTTCAGGATGCATGTGACTTGAAATTGAAGAGAATATTGAAATGCTTACTTTTTAGATTGGTTGTTGCTCTTTTTATGAAAATTAAATGTTATGTCTGTTTTTCAGGATGCATGTGATTTGACTATTGAACTTACTTTTTAGATTGGTTGTTACTCTATTTATGAAAGTTAGGTGGGATGAACTTATTGAAAATTAATAGACTATTGAACTTACTTTTTAGATTGGTTGTTACTCTATTTATGAAAGTTAGGTGGGATGTCCATCAAAAAAAAAAAATATAGCACTAGTGAATTGGACAAAGTTTGCATTAGTTGTTTTCTATTGTCAATGATTTGTTTGAAATATAGCACTAGTGAATTGGACAATTAGTTGTTTTCTATTGTCAATGATTTATTTGAAATTTATTTTCCAAGTGAATTGGACAAAATTTGCATTAGTTGTTTTCTATTGTCGATGATTTGTTTGAAATATAGCACTAGTGAATTGGACAAAGTTTGCATTAGTTGTTTTCTATTGTCAATGATTTGTTTGAAATTTATTTTCCAACTGAATTGGACAAAATTTGCATTAGTTTTTTTCTATTGTCAATGATTTGTTTGAAATTTATTTTCCATGAAAAATTTTTAGAGGTGAAATACTACCAAGACAATGAGATACTTCTAGCACATATTATTCTTTGTTTGAATTTTTTTTTCCTATGCAAAATCCTTAGAGGTGAAATGCTACCAAGATGAGGAGATAATTAACTTTTACATTAATGTGTATGTAGGAGTGTTTTTTTTTATTGCCAATGGCACATCTTATTCTTTGTTTGAATTTTTTGTTTCCTTTGCAAAATTTTTAGAGGTGAAATGCTACCAAGATGAGGAGATAATTAACTTTTACATTAATCTGTAGGAGCGTTGTTTTTATTGCCAATGACACATTTTATTCTTTCTTTGAAAAAAAATTTTCCTATGCAAAATTCTTAGAGGTGAAATGCTATCAAGATGATGAGATACTTAGCTTTTACATTAATCTCTATGTAAGAGTGTTTTTTATGACCAATAATTTATTTCAACTATTCTTTTCCTATGCAGAACTCTCCCTTTGAGGTGAAATGCTTCCAAGATGATAACATGCTTAACTTCTTCATTAATCTTAATCTTTATGTAGAAGTGGTCTAACACATTTTACCCTTTGAGTTGGAATGCCTCCAATATGATAACATGCTTAACTTGTTCATTAATGTATTTAGGAGTGTATGTAGAAGTGGTCTAATACATTCCCCCTTTGAGGTGGAATGCCTCCAAGATGATAACATGCTTATGACATGCTTAACTTGTTCATTAATGTATTTAGGAGTGGTCTGGCAAATTTCCCCTGATTTTATTGTTTATTTTTATTAATGTCCAGGATGCACGTAATTAGAATCTTAGGAGAATTTTGGAATCAAAACTCTCATATATATTCTAATGCAATGTTGTGATATCCAAATGTTTATTTTTATTGATTTTCAGGATGCACATAATTAGAAGCTTAGGAGAATTTTGGAATCTTAACTATCATATATATATTCTAATGCAATGTTATGATATCCAAATGGAAAATGTTTCTATGCATGTGTGTATGATTCTATGTGTGGACAACATTAACACAGTTTTCTTTCCCTCTAAATATATGGTTTCCTTTCAAATTTGTTGCAACCTTTTAGTTTCCATGAAGCATGTGATTTGAAATTTAGTAAAATATTGGTATGTTTAGTATGCAGATCCATACTTATGTGAATGCAAGATAACTGAGATACTCGTTAACAAAATACAGTGATAATTTGACAAAACTGCAAGCTTGAGTTTTTGCAGGTAGATGATGAGATGCTTAACAACTTCATTAACTGTATTCAGGAATAGTGATGTGCATTTTTATATTTATGTGAATTCATATATTTGATTTTATTGTAAAATTTTATAGGAATATGTCTATATGTGATCGATGATCAATGTAATTATGTGTGAAACTACATTAATGTATATGTTTCCAATGTTTTTCTTCTTGCAATGCTTGATCGTGTTTTCCAACTTGGTTGCAACCTTTTAATTTCCAATGCAACTTATTTATAAATTGATAAAATATTGGCAAATTTTCTTTGGAGATTAATAGTTTTGTTAATGGAAGTTCACTACAATGCTCATTAACAAAATACATGGATAAAAAAATTCATAAAACTGAGGGTGATTTTTACATGAAAATGGTGAGACATATCTACTTAATTAACATGCATATAGGAGTGACATATCAACTTCATTAATCTGCATATAGGAGTGGTGGTGCATTTTGATATTTATGGGAATTTCTATTATTTTTTATTGTATATTCTTTGTTTTTAATATTTGTTTTGATATGATTCCAATGTCTTTTTTTTTTCTTCTCTTACACATTCTTTTCTTTTTGACGATTAATTTTAATTTCCAACATGGGTGTAATTTGAAATTTTGAAAATTTAAAATAATATTGAAATCTATATTCTATTTGACCATTAGTTTCCATTGATGTAATTTGAAATTTTATAAGAATATTGGAATCTATATTCTATTTGGATGCAATGATAGGCTATCCATATGAGATATATTTCATGATCAATGTATTCTTTGTATAAGCAACATTAAGGGAGACCTTGTTTGTCTTAATTTTTTTTTTTCTCTTTTCAAAATAACAACTCTTCAATTTTTTTTTGGAAGCATGTGATTTGAAATATCACACAATATCGAAATATTGTGTACTTCATCATCAATGTATTCTTTGGATAAGAAACATTAAGGGAGACCTTGTTTGTCTAATTTTTTTTGTTTCTCTTTTTAAAATTACAACCGTTCAATATTTTTTTTGGAAGCATGTGATTTGAAATTTTGTAGAATATTGAAATGTTCATTGTGTAATTCTGTTGTTGTTTTCTGTTAAGAGAAGCTAAATGTTATGTTCATTAATAAAATACAGTAATAATGAACTCCACAAAACTGTGAGATTGAGATTTGCATTGGTTTTTCTATTACGAATTATTTGTTGGAAATATGTTTTTCCTAACATAACCCTCCTTGAGGTGGAATGCTGCTAAGATGATGATATACTTCAGTTCTTTATTATTTTGTATTTAAAATTGGTTTCTAATGACTTATTTAAAGTATTTTTTCTATTCAAAAATCTTAAAGGTAGAATGTTGCCTAGATCATGAGAGGTAGAACTAGTGGTGTGGTGATTTTTCTTCTTTATACCAAGTCCTTTTACATTAATAATGAATTCCACAAAACTAATAAACATGACAAAATTGTGATAGTAATAATGAACTTAAAAGAGATTGAGGTTTGCAATGATTTTTTCTTTTGCTAATTATTTGTTTGAAATATTTTTTTCCTATCAGAACCCTTGAGGTGGAATGTTGCTATGATGGATATACATAAGTTTCTCATTATTTTTTATTCAGAATTGGTTTCTAATGACAATGACTTGTTCAAATTATTTTTTCTATGCAAAACTCTTAGAAGTAGCATGTTGGCAAAATGATGAGAGACCCAATGGATACACACAAGTTTCTCATTATTTTTTATTTAGAATTGGTTTTTAATGACAATGACTTGTTCAATGTATTTTTTCTATGCAGGGAATGATTTCTTTTAACAAAACATCAAAACTTTAAATATATTACTGGTTGTACTAAAACCACATATAGGCAATTATGTATAGGTTTAGACATGAGAATTTATTGATTAAGGGGAGTAAACTTAGCATAGGGGGTTCACCAGAGATACTACAACCCCAGAGTTCACATCCATAAAGAATAACAGGTGTAACAAGAGTCTCAAAGAGGATTTTTTTCTTATCTCAACTCCAAAGATCAGCTAATTTACAATTGTTTTCAAGCCCATAATAAGCTTTCCATCCCCCAATAACCATTTTCTCAATGCTATAATTCCAGTTGAGGTTGTGGTGAATATCAATTCCAAGATATTTGTATGATGTCACTTCCTTGTTGTCATATACAAAGGTATCATAAGGGATCTTATTGGATTTAATAATCATGATCTTAGTCTTATCAATATTAACATTCATACCCATATTGGAGCAAAAATCATTGAGGATTTTTAGTTGGTTTTCAAGATCATGGGGACTCCTTGCCATAAGAACGATATCATTGGCATAAAGATGATGAAGAAGATTGATGACTATATCAGTGAGAGTAGGGCCGACACAACCTACTTTTTGCAAACATTCTTCTAACTTGTCAATGTATATGCCAAAAAGGGTAGGGGACAAGGGACAATCTTGTTTGACTCCAATATTGCAGTTAATCTCTTTTGACCAGCCTTTAGTGTTTTTAAATTTAGCAATAAATTTTTCATACTCAAGAGGCACTTTTATCTCTTCCAACCTATTTCAAAGGTTTTTCCTAAGAACCATGTCAAAAGATTTTCTAAAGTCAACAAAACAACAAAAAATATCAGTTTTAATATTGCAGAACTCCTTTGCAATAATCCTAAAGATAAAAATATGGTCCATTATAAATAATATAATATAAATATATTATAAATAATATATTTATGATAAATTAATGCAGTATTTAAATGATACATTAATGATATATAAATGAAGGTATAAAATACTAAATACGTTAATGTGTTATGTACAAAATGTATAAAAAAATTAAAACATTATTGTAATTTATAAATTAAAATATTAAAAGAATAATTTATGTATAAAATATTAAATCTATAAATAATTATAACATTAATGCAATTTATATATTAAAATATTAATCTATAATGTAATGTATTATTATATTAATTAATTAATAAAAATATATTTATACATTGATCATTATAATTTTTATTAATTAATTAATACAATTAGTATATTATATAATGTATTACTGTACATAAATTAATGGTCTATTAATGTATTACATTAATGAAATATATAATAATAATAATGTATAAATTAAAGTATTAAATGTATTAATTAATTAATACATTGCTAAAGTAATAATACACTAATAAAGTAATATTTATAATATAAATATATTATAAATAATATATTTGTAATAGATTAATGTATTATTTAAATGATATATAAATGAAAGTATAAAATACTAAATACATTAATGTGTTATGTACAAAATGTATAAATTAATGTGTTATGTACAAAATGTATAAATAAATTAAAACATTATTGTAATTTATAAATTAAAATATTAAAAGAATAATTTATATGTAAAATATTAAATGTATAAATAATTATAACATTAATGCAATTTATATATTAAAATATTAATCTATAATGTAATGTATTCTTATATTAATTAGTTAATAAAAATATATTTACAATTTATATATTAAAATATTAATCTATAATGTAATGTATTATTATATTAATTAACTAATAAAAATATATTTATACATTGACTATTATAATTTTTGTTAATTAATTAATACAATTAGTATATTATATTAATGTACTAATGTACATAAATTAATGGTCTATTAATGTATTTCATTAATGTAATATATAATAATAATGTAGAAAATAAAGTATTAATTTACATTAGTCTCTCATAAAAAGTATTAATTGCATAATAGATCAATGATGTAATGTATTAATTAATTAATACATTAATACATTGCTAAAGTAATAATACACATTAATAAATAGATTATTAAAGTATTAGTACATTAATAAAGTATTAATATACTAATAAAACTAGCATACCCCCTAAATGGACAAATGAGAATGCCCAAGTAAATTAATGAAAGTTTTTATATTGTTGTTAAATGGAATTTTAAAGATATTGAAAGGAAAATGATCTTATTTGAAGTTGGGTCACTATTTTGATAATGACCTCTTATAATAACTTTAGAATTGGTAAAAGGATTATACTTTTTGATAAGAGAGTGTAAATCCTTGTAGACTCAAAAATTATATATAT
>JZKD02S2402385.1:215316-226469 GCA_000966675.3 Picea glauca
GTAGAAACACTGAATGATGATCACAATAATGCAGAGAAATAAACACAGGCACATTCAACATCAGTCACATATACGAGAAACACAGAGACAGATATTTTCTGAGGAAACCCATGCAGGGTAAAAACCTTTTTTCTTTTATATGATAAGTAATGGTTACATTATTTACAGTATCATACATATGAGCATCAACTCATAATGAGGCTACAACCTCAACTTTGCAAGCTGCAACTTGTTGAGAGCACCAACTCTCTATTTTTTCTAGCACCAACTAGAAGGAAGCACCGACTCCCTGGTTTCTCTAGAACCAACTAGAAGGAAGCACCAACTCCCTGTGTTCAAGCACCCACTTGAACCTCTGAGGACAACAGTCCTCCCTAGCACCTCCCAGCCACCGTGAAATATAAATCTTTGCTTCTGAAACTTATTACAGTGATATAATATTCAACAATGGCTTACCCGACTTATCATTGTTCTGTTGCATTTTGTTTCTCTGTCTGCCTCATTGCCTTTCTGCTCACCTTACTTGCGTTGTCTGGTCTTCTGCTTTTTATGCTCTGTGCACCATCTCCATTCTCTGCATAGTTCCTCTTTTGTGCTATTCAGCTGTTGCACTCTCCTCCTTCTTCACACCTGAATCACCTTTACCAACAACACTCACAACAACCTCCAACAGCAACAACAACCCCATCTCTTCTATGTACCATGTATTTATAGCTTCTGTGCACCTTGTACATGTAGTGTTCGCAATGCCTATGCATGTTGACTCTGCACCATTATCCTCCACCTCTCGAGTGCTCTGTCTGATTATCATCGTGACTCTTCAGCTTCTCTGGTGGTTTGCCCCGTGCATTCAACATTATTGGAGGTTATGCTGAGATTCCTCAGCCTCTCTGGCAGTTGAGACTCTTCATCTTCTCTGTGACAGTCAAGCTCAGATCAACAGTCCACATTTTTTGATGTATTGATGGTCAAGATCATTTCATGATCTCGCATATTGTTGATCCTAAGATGGAGATTTTTGTCACTTCAAGTAGCGATAGGCGAGACTCTGAGATGGAGCTTTATGGTGCTCTGATCTTTCACCATGCGTACTCTTGATCCAACGGTCCTTGATTAACTCGCGACCTCGCATCTCGTGAATCCTTTGACTTTTTAGTCAGCGACATGACGATCTTTCTCCACGTTTCCTCTTGATCCAACGGTCCACAATTAACTTGCTATCTCGCATCTCATGAATATGGAGATGAATCATCTCGACACTCCAAATCGCGATCCTCGAAACTCCGAGATGGAGCTGAGATCAATGGTCCACGATCTCGATGATTCTACGGTCCAGATCTCATCGTGAACTTGCATCTCACAATTCCTTCGATGGAGGTTCTTGCCTCTCCATGTCGCGAGTCGCGAAACTCCGAGATGAAGCTGGATCAACGGTCTAGAACAAAACTTTGATTTGACGGATGCGATTAAATCACGATATCGCATATCGCGAAATTGGCATTGCTGATGTTAAGTGACTTTGTCATTTCAAAGTCCCGATCCTCGACGCCTCTCCATTGACTGGAATCAACGGTTCAAATTTAACCTTAATCTGATGGCTTAGATTACATCGCTATATCGCATATCGCGAAATCGACATTCCTGATGTCAAGTGACTTTGTCATTTCAAAGTCTTGATCCCTGATACTCTGCTGACGTCACACGTGGTTTGACAAGTGTTAAATACTGCCACGTGTCACTCTGATTTGTGACTTACATGTGCCTGAAGTGTTGAATATTCACGACACCTGTCATTACCTGGTTATGCCACGTGTCCCTAGCTCACGTGGTCTGCTGTCGTGACTTGGATCGACGGTCTAGATCACATGTTGATCTGACGGTTCCGGTTCAGTCGAGATTTTTTTCATCGCGATTTCAGGGTTTCTATTGTAATTGTTCACGGGACTCGTGAAACTCTAATTCCCAATTAGCCGATGAAGACCTCGTGTCGAGCTTCTCCCAATGGCGCTCGATCGCTGCCACGCTTCCACACGAATGGACGGTCCATATCCTGTCGGGATTTCGCGACTGCTACTGTCCTAATGCACACAACCTTGAGAACTCTGATTTCTCGATGGCCGATATTCCGATTCCTATCGGGACTTCTTTCCTCTTGTTCACAGGGAATTATCCTCCATGCAACTTCCGCATATCCGACGGCTATCGGCAACCCTGCACCAAATCCAACGGCTCTCGCTGCGTTCGATTATTCACTTCTTTCGATCATTCACCTCTTTGAACTTGTCTTTTGTTGGCCTGTCATCTTCACTGTTGTACTTGCCATCAATGACAAGCATACGCTATATGTTAAACATTTTCCAACAAGGACAAGATCTTCTCAATATTGGATTTACTATCCGAATACCATCAAGTTAGGATAAAGGACTAGGACATAAACAAAACAGCTTTACAAACAAGATACAGACACTACGAGTTTGTAGTCATACCTTTATGACTCACTAATGCACCAACCACATTTATGTGCTTGATGAACAACATTTTCAGCCAATACTTAGACAAGTTCGTAGTAGTATTTATCGACGATATTCCGGTCTATTCTAAAATGGAGGAGGAACATGATGAACATTTAAGAATAGTTCTGCAAACACTAAGGAAACACAAGCTATACGTAAAATTCGATAAATGTGACTTTTATCAAAAAGAAATACAATATTTAGGACATGTCATTTCCTTGGAAGGTATTGTCGTAGACCCGGAAAAGATAAAATCCATTATGGAATGGCCAGTACCTAAGGATGTGGCAGATATCTGGTCATCCATGGGAATCACCAGATATTATTGCAGATTTATAAAAGAGTTATCCAAGATAGCCTACCCTATTACATCATTACAAAATAAAGGGACCAAGTTTAACTGGTCGCAAAAGTGTCAAGACAGTTTTAACAAGCTAAATGAATTATTTATATCAGCACCCATTTTGAATGTAGCAGACCCAGATAAAGACTTCACAGTATGTGTCGATGCAAGTAAAGAAGGACTAAGTGGTGTTCTAACTCAGGAAGGGCACATGATTTGTTATGAGTCCAAGAAATTAAAAGAACACGAACGAAATTATGTCACTCATGAGTTAGAATTGGCAGCAGTAATACATGTTTTAAAAATGTGGCGATACTATATAATGGGAAGAAAATTCTTACTATTGACAGATAATAGCGGGGTGAAATATCTGTTCAACCAACTAGACCTTAATGCAAGACAAGCAAGGTGGCTAGCCTTCTTGAGTGAATTCGACTTCGAGGTCAGACATATCAAGGGTAAGGAAAATAAAGTAGCAGATGCTTTAAGCCGCAAAATCCATGGGTTATTTGAGATAAATGTGAGCAGGGTAGAAAGTGATCTGGAACAAAGAATAAGAACAACAGGTGTTAATGACATGAATTACACTAAGATGATTGCAGAATTTCAAAATAGCATCGCAAACCCAGATAAACCAGATATAAGTATCAACAAGAAAGGACTTTTAAGATTTAAAAACCGACTGTACATACCAGATTCAACAGAGTTAAAATTAACCGTTTTAGACGAAGTGCATAAGAAACTATATTCTGGCCATCCAGGTTACCAGAAGACAATAACAACACTTAGAAAACTATTTTACTGGCATAACATGAAGGGCGAAACAACATAATACTTGGCTAGGTGCCAAGATTGTTAGCAGAATAAGGCCGAACACCAGCATCTAGTCGGCCTATTACAACCATTACCAGTACCAGAATGGAAATGGGAGACCATATCAATGGACTTTATAATAGGTTTGCCTAAAACTCAGAGACATAATGATTCAATCATGGTTGTAATCGATAAACTCAATAAGTCTGCACACTTTATTCCTATAAATTCTACCTTTAAAGCTATTAATATTGCTGAAATATTCATGAAAGAAATTTTCAGAATGCATGGTACTTTTAAAATGGTGATTTTAGATAGAGACGTAAAATTCAGATCTGCTTTTTGGAAGGAATTGTTTGCAGGACTAAATACTAATTTGAATTTCAGTATGAGTTATCATCCACAAACGAATGGATAGACCAAAAGGACAAATCAAATCACAGAGGATATGCTCCGCATGTATGTAAGAACAAAGCCAAACAAGTGGGAAGATTACCTACACTCGGTAGAATTTGCATATAACAATGGGTACCAAACTTCGGCTAAGTTGAGCCCTTTCGAAATATTGTACGATAGAAAGTGTACAACTCCAATTAGTTGGGATAACCTGGCTGACAGACTCATGGTTGGACCAGAGATGCTCTAAGAAATGGAGAACATGGTAAGGAAGGTACAACAGAACTTGAAAGAAGCACACGATGGATAGAAGAGCTATGCAGATAAGAAAAGAAGACACTTGGAATTTTAAGTGGGAGACCATGTTTATTTGAAGGTCAAAGCCTGAAAAAGCTCACTGAAGTTGGGGAACTATGCCAAACTGGCACCCAAGTTTTGTGGGCCTTCCGAGATACTGGCTCGAATTGGACCCGTAGCATATCAATTTGCACCTCCATCTAGTCTAAGAATGCATAATGTATTTCATGTTTCTTTGTTGAAAAAGTATATTCATGACCCTACTCATATGATTGATTGGAACTTGGTGCAGGTGGATGTAACGACCCTAATTAAATAAATGTTTAAAGATTATAAAGTAAAATTAATTAAACAAAATAATTGTGGTTAATTAAGTAATACTTTAACTACAGATCACATTTAATGAACTGAGAAATAAATCTTAAGAAATCATTGAGAAATGTTAAAATAATGGTTGCGTATGTAGAGAGGGAGCATATGAATCCCGAGAAGATAAAACATTTAAGGATGGAGAAGGGACAGGCACGGTGGTGGTTGGAGGAGTAACTGCATGAGTCGGCGAAGGAGGAATAAGGAAGGGGTGAAGATTGTCGGGAGGGGGATTCGACATGAAGGGAGATTTTTCTGAGGATTTTCGGACTTGCTGTGAGGAAATAGTTTCTGACTGTGGCTTTTGATCAGGGGAGGCACCGAGTTGCTGGAGGTTTTGGACACGGGGGCCAGGATATCCATAGATATCCTGGAGCTAGGTACTTTTCCTAGTTGGCAGGGAGGACAGTAGTTTTGGGCAATTATTTTCCTATTTGTGGCAGGGTTGATCTAGTAGCAGGAAGCAAGAAGGTAGCAGCAAGGCACAGAGGCAATAGAAATTAGCATCAGAACCATGTACTTGTTAAGATTATGTATTTATTTCTTTCTGCCATGAAATCAATATTTATTGATAAATCTATGTTACTGAAGTTGCTTTTATGAAAATCCATATTATGCTAGGAAGTTATTGTTTCAGTTTACGTAATAAAAATGTTTATGAAACTTATTGATGTTTAGAAATATCTGGCTGTTACATATGGTATCAGAGCATCTTAGTTCGAAATCTGGGCCTAAGGGCCAAAACCCCGAGTGTTAACTCCAGCTACGCTAAAACTACAAACAAAACACATTCAGCTTGACCAAATAAGACTGATACAGTATCAGAGAATATACTCAGGATAGCACCCCTATATTATCCAAGCAAATGGTCTCATGTATATCACAAGCAACCATTTTAGGCAATACCCTGTAACTGGGTCATATATGGCTACTACAATTAGTCTGAATATTCAAAGGAATGCCCTTTAAAATAAGTGGCAGCAAACCAGACAGTTTGAAGAATCACTTCCCACAAAATGGCTACCCTTAGAGTAGCCTGATAAAGCTATTGAGCACGAGAAGGAGAGTTGATAATTTAAATTTATTTGAGCAATGTTTGTCAATGAAGTTTCAAGTAGTATTGACACCTGAAAATCGATGAAATGTCGAGTGAATCTTCCGTTGAAGGCTTGAAGTTGAAAATTTTTTAAATAATGCAAAATCTCAAGAACAATAGACCTATCTATATTTTAACTGTGCCAAAGAGAGCAATTTTCACACCGCGTAGAGTTTCGTTCAACTAATCATTATCCCCAAAGGAGAACGGATCTGAGCCGTCAGATCTCAGGCAGGTACCCGACAGTCGTCGGATCTGCAAGGAGTTGCGAGGGAATTAAGACCTCTTAGACAGGAAGAGAAATCCTGACCAGAGATGTGAGGGCATCAGGATATTGGAGTTCGCAGAATCGGAAGTTCTGTGAGCAAGAGGGATTGGGGAAATCCATGGTGAAAACCCCGATACAATCAGAGCCGTCCATCTGATTGGGACAGGTAGCAACCATCGGGAGTCATCGAAGTTTGAGCCATCAGGACTCACATAGATAAGAGTGGGTCGACGTCCGGTGAAGTCCGAGGCATAACCTGGATCGTCCATCCATTAAGGACGCATGTCAGAGATCCTAAGAAAGTTGCGGATTGGCATATCGGGGATTTCATGAACATGAAATCTCTGCATTTCAAAATCGCGAAGTCCGAAACCTCGATGAGTGGGGCCGGATGACCGGGTATCAGAGAGGGAGGATAGTGCCATCGTGAGGGGCTAGTTGTCGGTAAGATGGAGAGTCAGGATTTGGGAAATCGGGAATACCGTAGACATATGCACTTTGGCATTGAAAACCCCGGAACAATGAGAGACGATCAAGACCGTCCGTTCTAAGGACGCGTGGCAGTGATCGGAGCCATCGGGAAAAGTCCCAACAGGAGGCTGTCCATCGAGCCATCGCAGATCGAGAAATCACGGATCCCATTGACAAGGTATCCATGTATTATGAAATCAAAAAACATGATTTCCCAATGGGTCAAGGGATAGCGGGGCCCACGAAAGGGTCAATGGTGGACAGGTGGCAGACTGCATCGCGGATCGGGAAATCAGGAGTTCCGTGGACAAAGTGTCCATGCGCTATGAAATTGTGAACCCCGAAAACGTGACAAAATTAACTTAACTCTTAACCCTTGATTAAAACAATTAATTAATGATCGTTTAACTAAGAACTAAACATATCGTGATATCGGGGAATCGGAGTTTTCGAGCACACAGAGATCTTGTCACAAGGAATCACGATCTGTGATTTCTCGACAAGATCTGAACCATTCATTTGGAGGACACGTGTCAGTAGATATCGAGGAGTCAGAGATCTGTGCCATCGGAGAAAACCCCGATAGGAGAGTTGTGTGGGCCACAGGTGGGACTAGTGGAGCACAGGTGTCAGCAACCTTGGCAGAGTCGGGGATCGATATATCGGGGTTTTTGAGGGCACATAATTCTCACATGTTGGAGTCGCGATTTGCGATATCCCGACGGGATTTTTGAACTATCCACCGGTGAGGACACGTGGCGAGAGATCCCGGAAAGTCGGAGTTCGGGATATCGAAAATTTCGGAGTCGTGAAACTCTTGCACAATGGATTCGCGACCCGCGATTTCCCGCGATTTCGATTTGAGGGACGCATGTCCAAGGATCTAAAAGAATTGAGGTTCGACATTTCGGGATTCTTGGTGATGAGAAAATCATGCCAGGAGAAGTCACGAAACCCCGAATCCTGACATAGAGTATGACGGTGGTCACATGGGAAAGGGTCGTATGGGCCCAGAACATAGCCAAGAGGGGCTAAAGTCTGAAGAGGTGCATCGGGATATTGGGAATCCCGTAGGCATGGGATTCATGCAAATCGATAGTGCGATATCCAAAATCCCGATAAGGCATAAGACTACGGTCACAGGGCGAGGTCGTGTGGATCACGAGCATAGCTTAAGGGTCTAATGTGCTAGGAACATATTGGAGAATCGGTAATCGGGAGTCTGTGAGGACAGAGGTTTGTGACAGTGAAAGTCGCGAAATCTTGAATCCCGACAGGAATTAGGACTACGGTCACATAGGACAGGTTCACATGGACCAAATCATAACCAAAGGAGGGCTAAAGCTAGAAGGTAGCACGTCGGCATACCGAAGATTGGGAATCCGTCAGGGCAGGAGACTCTTAGCATCGAGCATAAGGAAACCCCGAAACCCGAAATTTAAGTGGGAATTTTTATAGTTAGGAGCCAAGGGCCATGAGCAATACAAAAGACAAGGTATATGCATCTAACTACGTGCATATGCATAGACGAGTGAAACTATAAATATAAATGAATTAAATTAAAAGCAAAATACCAAAATTCGTACAGAGCGGGAATTACAGGCAAATTGTTTTGTTCGAAAGAGGAAATTACCATTCATTACCCTAGCATAAGGAAGGTTTATGCAAATCCTTGACTTAATCAACTCATCGTTCTTCACGAAGGTAATGAATCTGTGCACAAACTGGCGGACTGAATTGTACCTCTTACCGTACTTGAGGGCGAGCTCCGCAAAGTGTACAGACAGGAGATTGATTCCAAATATTTCAAAGAGACTGGACTCCAAGTCTTGGATCTTGTTAGTGACCACATCAGTATACTCTAGTTCTGCAAAACGACCTGGAGCAGTTATAGAAATAACCAGCGCTAGCGAAGTGCTCATAACAATGGTGAGGATGTGACCCATGGCAAGGGAGATCCCAGAAACCTCTGAACAGAGCAAAAGCATAACTGTGGAGGAGAAAGAATGACATGAGGAAAGTCCTAGGGGATGAGAAGGTGGGACAGTGGAATGATGCATAGGGATTCAAGGAACTGACAGGTGTGGAATGTTGGGGTTAGATACGAGGGAGCTTGAGGAAGCCAGGTGGGCACGTGGAACCCATGCGGGCCCGAACCCTTGTAAGTACGTTTAATAATTTTTATATATATTTTAAAGTGTTAAAAATAATTTAAAATAAATTAAATAATTTAGTATGAATAATTTATATATATATATATATATATATATGAGGGTCAAGATAACTTTACTTAAATTTAAGCTAAGTTAAATTAGTATAATAATAATTTGTTTTTAAAATTAAATATTTTATTATGTATAAGGTCAATCCACATTAAAGTTAATTAATGATGTTAAGACTTAGACTGGTGGCATATGCACTAGGAAGTGGCGAGTAAAGCACAAGGCTAACGTAGCTACAGGGCGAGGGAACAGATAATTCTTTTCGCAAGAGCGAAGAAACCAAGCTTAGACACTTAATCCTAACCCAAACCTAGCCAATTCCCCTGATGGAGTAATGTCTGTTTACAGACAAGTAAAGAAAACTTATGCCCAACCCTATTTCTAAGTTTAAGTAACACCCATTTGAAACGTCCTTGAACTCACCCGGACAACTTTGGGGGTGATGCAGGTTAAGTCATACAAGATGGTCAGGACTTGAAGGGGTTGAGGTAGGGGAGCGTCATCACAGGAACCACCGATGCCACCTACACCATCAACCCCACCGACACCACCAGCACCACCACCACCATCGCCTGAACTAGCCCTCATACTACGCTCATTGGAAGCCATTAACGAGACTTTAAAAGGGGCGCCAACCGGCAGGGACTGAAGTGGAACCCCCACCATCTGGAACGGGTAATCTAGAAGCGTCAAGGGATTTAGGAGGAGGAATTCCACCTGAAGACATCATGTGAGAACTGTAGAAGATCAAACTTCCGGAGTTTGCCGGAGGTCACGCCAGTGAATGTGCGGAAGCATGGTTGGAAGGCATGACAAGGTGTTTTGCCTTAAGGGACTATGCGTCCAACTCGAAGGCAAAGATCACAATTTTTCAGTTAAGAGATAGCGCCTTGAACTGGTGGGGCAACTTGGAAAGACAGCTACACCTTACCCCAGACATAGTATCTTGGGAACTTTTCGAGGAGAGGTTCTGAAGGAAATATCTACTAGCATACTACGAGGAGAAATGGGTAGGGGCATTTCATGCCTTAGTACAAGGAAACAGAACTGTAGAAGAGTATGAGATCAGGTTTATGGAACTAGTCAAATATGTGTCATATATGGATAATGACCAACGACAGGTAGATCGCTTCGTCTATGGATTGAACCCTAAAATAAGAGCTATGGTGCGGATGTGGAAACCGTCTTCAGTAGAAGAGGCAGTAGAAAATGCGCATTACACAGAGGAACACTTGAACTTAACAGGGGGTACAAGATCGACATTTCCGCATTTCCCTGGATTTGTAGGAAAGACGCCGAGGAAATTTCCTAGGGGAGGGGGCTCAAGGCCACCACCTTACGGTAACAGAGTCTTACCAAGGACAATAGCTGCAGGGATTTCAATGGCAGCCAGTGCAACATCTCATTCATCGCCAACGGTGCAGACAGGTCCATGACCATCTCGAGGAATAGCTAGTAGGGGCAGGGGTTCCAGGGGGAGGAACTCATTTAGGAATCAGTCACCTAACAGTGCATCGGTTCAATCTCGTATTGCTTGTTGGAGATGCGAAGGACCCCATTACGAACAGGACTGTCCAGAGTTACAATCAGGGTTTGTGCACAAAGGAGGAAAGGCACCAATGGGGAGGTCAAGTAGCAACCATCAGATTTATGCAACGGTTAACAACCGCCAGGCCGAACATCAATCCATCATAGTGGAGTCATCAGGTACGCTAAATCATATCAATGTTAATATTTTGTTTGATTCTGGTGCAACAGATAGTTTCATTTCACCATCTACATTAGAAAAGAGTGGGCTAGCAGCCTACGAGCACGATGACTTTAAACAAGTCGATATGGCCTCGGGGGAAAAACAAGATGTAGGACCTAGTGTCGATAATTGTGTAGTAGACCTAGGATTGTGCACTACCAGGTTGAAGGTATACGTCACTGCTCTTGGGGCATATGACCTAATCATTGGAATGGATTGGTTAGCAGCTCATCGAGCTTTGGTAGATTGTTTCGCAAAGAGGGTTCTTTGTATTGATGATGAACGAAGACCAATAGAGATCCAAGGTGTACAGATAAAAGTGTCATTATGCTTTATATCAACTATGAAGGTCAAGAGATGCTTGAGACAAGGGTGTCGACTTTATGTAGTAGAGGCAGTGAAAGAAAGGAAGGGACCCTCATTAGATCAGTATCCGGTATTGTCATAATTTCAAGATGTTTTCCCAAACGAGTTACCAGGGTTACCTCCGGAAAGGGAGCTTGATTTTACTATTGAGCTAAAACCTGGTGCAGAACCAATATCCAAGACTCTGTATCATATGACAACACCGGAACTTTGTGAATTGCAAATGTAGTTGAAGGAGTTATTAGACTT
>JZKD02S2402385.1:230073-262642 GCA_000966675.3 Picea glauca
TGTCTTTTATAAAAGACTAGTCTTGCTGACTGGATTGAATGCATACCTAAATTATTAAAGGATGACAGTTTGATTATTAGTACGTGCATGAGATTTGCATGTACTAGCTACACATACATTTCTTGTACATGTACACTAGTATGTATGAACTTTCTTGACTTACTTACTGATAGTGTCAGTCACTTGTTGTGAATGTGTGAACCATGCTCTTTTCCTTTGTACCATCATATACCTTAACTTCGGGACGAAGTTTCTTGAAGGGTGGGTGTATGTAATGACCCTAATTAAATAAATGTTTAAAGATTATAAAGTAAAATTAATTAAAGAAAATAATTGTGGTTAATTAAGTAATACTTTAACAGCAGATCACATTTAATGACCTGAGAAATAAATCTTAAGAAATCATTGAGAAATGTTAAAATAATGATTGCGTATGCAGAGAGGGAGCATATGAATCCTGAGAAGATAAAAAATTTAAGGAGGGAGAAGGGACAGGCACGGTGGTGGTTGGAGGAGTAACTGCATGAGTCGGCGAAGGAGGAATAAGGAAGGGGGGAAGATTGTCGGGAGGGGGATTCGACATGGAGGGAAATTTTTCTGAGGATTTTCGGACTTGCTGTGAGGACAAAGTTTCTGACTGTGGCTTTTGATCAGGGGAGGCACCGAGTTGCTAGAGGTTTTGGGCACGGGGGCCAGGATATCCATAGATATCCTGGAGCTAGGTAGTTTTCCTAGTTGGCAGGGAGGACAGTAGTTTTGGGCAATTATTTTCCTGTTTGTGGTAGGGTTGATCTAGTAGCAGGAAGCAGGAAGGCAGCAACAAGGCACAGAGGCAACAAAAATTAGCATCAGAACTAGGTACTTGTTAAGATTATGTATTTATTTCTTTCTACCATGAAATCAGTATTTATTGATAAATCTAAGTTACTGAAGTTGTTGTTATGAAAATCCATATTATGCTAGGAAGTTATTGTTTCAGTTTACATAATAAAAATGTTTATGAAACTTATTGATGTTTAGAAATATCTAGCTGTTACAGTGGAACCCGAAGGCGATTTCCAAGTGGACACCTGCGCATTCTAGGCCAGAGAGAAATAGCACTTCGGAACAGAGTCGTCGCTCAAGTAAAGGTGCAATGGAGACCACTTGAGAATTGGAGGGAGATTTGCCAAAATCTCATCCAATCCTGTTCCAGGAAAGGAATGAATACCGAGGACAGTGTTTTACTGAAGGGGGAAAGGATGTGACATCTCCAAAAATAAAATATTTTTTATTTTTGAAATAGGCTGCAAATTTATTTCTGTTTTTGGCAAATTCAAATTTGGAATTTTTTTTCCATTTATGGCAATTCCAAATTCCAAATTTTGAATTTAATAATTGTATTTAATTATTGTGATGGTTGGACATAGATCTGTTTGGACTCAACTAGCTATTTGACTATGACATTTGTATCACAATAGAATATTTATATGAATTGCAGGAGGACAAATGGAACAACCATGTTAAGATTAGCGGACCATGACTCCATGAGAGGGGAAACATGTTGGAACTGCTTGTAGGTTGATTATGAGAAGTGGAAAATCAGATATTTGTCCACTGGCAGCCCCTGAAAATCAGGGATTAAGAAAGTTGAAAAAATCCCCAAAAGAGGGAAAAGCCCTGGGAAAAAATTGGATAAATAGCATATGCGAGGAGGAAGAATGCTGCCAAGTTCCGTTTTGTTTAGCACTTGTGACCACTGAAACCCAATTGACATCTATTTCTTCACAGAGTTGTAGGAGCTTAGAAGAAAACTTATTGTTATGGGAACAACTCTAATAATGTAATGAATGGATAGGTAAAGGAACGTTGGAGAATCTTCATCCCGGATAGAGGTATGGGAGTAATAGATCGTATTACGAGTCGATTGTATTGTAGACATAGGGTAATTTTTTATGTAGGTTTTAGGTCATAAAAACCCCAAGGTTTCTTGTATTGGTAAGAATGTGGTAGTGTTATAGGTACTAGCAGATAAAAGAATAATTATAAATTTCAGGATCTTAATTAAAAATTGAAGTGATGAGTAAATACTCATTTTATCGTCGTTTAGAAAACTTAAGTTGAATGGTAGGAACAGTCGATGACAGTAAGGACTCTAACAAACCTTCAGACTCAAAGCGTTTTAACAAAAAGATTACTTGCCTAAGATCTCAAAACTTTTCAAGGATAAATGTACAAATAATTTATTTTTTATAATGATTTTTGAGTTACATTACATATGGTATCAGAGCAAAAGTTACAACACTGAGCCTGAATAGGGCCACATTAATTTCTTAGTATATATTCTGATTTATGAAAAAAATAACTAATAAATCTTGTGGATTACAAACATAAAGCTTTTCTATTTTGTGTTGAATAATGATAGCCCATGAAGATGTGGAAATCAGGGTGGAAGAGAATCCGCAACAAGGACCACTTGGAGATCCAAGATAGAACAGTGATGGAAGCTCGCCCATGGAGGTGTTGGAAACAATGAGAAACCTTATTGTTGTACTACCGATTTTCAAGGCCGACAATGAAAAATTTAAGAAAGCACAACACAAACAACAAGAGATAAATGAAGTCTTGTTGCGTAGTATAGTAACCAGGAAAATCCCAAAAGATGATAACCCTGAGGAAGAGGTCAACAGAAGGGTCTCCAAGAATTCTGGTGCAGAAACAGAAAAAGGAGACAGTTCGTCTGAAGAGACACCTTCAGCTGAAGACAAAAACATACCAGACAAGAAAAAGAAAAAAAACAGACCACCTTGAAGGAGAATTTAAAAAGATTAAACCAACTACTTTTGATGGAGAGTCCAGGATAGGAGAAGAAGTGAAGGCATTGTTGTTGGACATAAAAAAATACTTCCAAATCTACAACTATTCCAACAACATGAAGGTCAGAATGACCATCTACAATCTGAAGGGGAAGGCCATCATTTGGTGGTAGGTCCTGAAATTGGCCAAGGGCCTAAAGGAGAAACAGTTGGAATGGTCTGACTTCAAGAAGTATTTTAAGAAACAATACCTTTCTGAAATCTATTATGAAAGAAAGACAAAATAATTTTATGAATTACAATTCGGACAAATGACGATGGATGACCTTATAAATATATTTCTGGAACTACTAAGGTTCATACCCTACATCTGGAAGGATAAGGTAAAAATCCAGCGATTCTTAAGTTGTTTACCACAGTCCTACAGGGACAGAATTGTGTTTGACAACCCCAAATCCTTGAGTGAGGCATTCAGGAAGGCACAAATGTGCTATGACCAGTATAAACAATGGGTAGGCTTTCCCAAGACCTGGAAGGATAAGAAGCAAGATGGAATGCACCAGCGGAAGAAGGGATACCAGCCAGATCCTTATCGGAATGAAAAAAAGAGTTTCCCAAGGAAGGATTTTCACTCCAATCATCTGAATATGCAATGTAGCGGTAAACCTCAAAATGAAGAAGTTTGGGGACAACTCTTGTGAGCCATTAAAATGTTGGTAGTGTGGAGAGTCTTACCTAAGGAGGAATTGTCCACGTCTAATTGCAACAAACAACACTGTTGTCCACAATTTACAGGAAGCCTCGACAGTGGGAGACATGGGCAGAAGTCTACATCGGATAAATGAAACCATAGATGGTCGACAAGCTGACCACCAGTCCTCAATGGTAGAAATTAAAGGTAAAATCCATGACACTCAAATTTCTGTTTTAATTGACCTTGGAGATACATTAAATTATATTACTTTCGATGTAGTAGAGTTGAATAAACTTAATAAACAAAAGCACGAAAAATATTGGCTGGTACAACTAGCAATAGGTGCTAAGAGAAAAGTAGTTAACTTTATTTCTGATTTTGAGTTCAGCTTAGATGGTTAAAAGATAAGGACCAATCTGAACATCCTACCACTAGGATATTATGATATGCTTATCGAGATGGATTGGTTGGAACAACACAAATCAGTACTAGACTGTTATACAAAGAAACTTACCTATAAATATAATTTTGGCATTGTTAGGATAGCCCAAGGCATACAAAAACTTGTGTCAGTCAGACAAGTTTCAGCGATGCAACTCAAGAAATGTACTAGAAAGGGATGTCAAGTCTACGCCATCCAAGTGACGAATCTACTAAAAAAAGAATCTAAGCCCAAGTTAGAAGACTTTTTTGTCCTACGTGAATTCAGAGACATGTTTGTTGATGAGATACCGGAGCAACCTTCTAGAAGAGAAATAGATTTCTCCATAGACCTACTACCCGGATCAGCCCCTATATCAAAATCTCTTTACCAAATGAGTCTACCAGAACTGACATAATTAAAAATACAATTACAAGAATTGTTGGACAAAGAGTATATCAGACCAAGTGTCTCGCCATGGGGAGCACCAGTTCTCTTTGTGAAAAAGAAAGATAGTACTCTAACACTATGTATTGATAATAGGCAACTGAACAAAGTGAGAATTAAGAACAAATATCCCTTACCAAGGATAAATTATCTGTTCGATCAATTTGGTGGGGCCAATATCTTCTCAAAATTGGATTTACGATCTGGATACCATCAAGTTAGGATAAAGGACTAGGACATAAAAAAAACAGCTTTTCGCACAAGATACAGACACTACGAGTTTGTGGTCATACCTGTCGGACTCACTAATGCACCAACCACATTTATGTGCTTGACGAACAACATTTTCAGCCAATACTTAGACAAGTTCGTAGTAGTATTTATCGACAATATTTTGGTCTATTCTAAAACGGAGGAGGAACATGATGAACACCTAAGAATAGTTATGCAAACACTAAGGAAACACAAGCTATACGCAAAATTCGATAAATGTGACTTTTATCAAAAAGATATACAATATTTAGGATATGTCATTTCCTCGGAAGGTATTGTCGTAGACCCGGAAAAGATAAAAGCCATTATGGAATGGCCAGTATCTAAGGATGTGACAGATATACGGTCATTCATGGGAGTCACCGGATATTATCGTAGATTTATAGAAGGGTTCTCCAAGATAGCCTATCCTATTACGTCATTAAAAAATAAGGGGACCAAGTTTAACTGGTCGCAAAAGTGTCAAGACAGTTTTAACAAGCTAAAAGAATTATTGACATCAGCACACATTTTGAAGGTAGCAAACCCAGATAAAGACTTCACAGTATGTGTCGATGCAAGTAAAGAGGGACTAGGTGGTGTTCTAACTCAGGATGAGTTTCGGAAATTAAAAGAACACGAGCGAAATTATGTCACTCATGACTTAGAATTGGCAGCAGTAATACATACTTTAAAAATGTGGCGACACTATATAATGGGCAGAAAATTCTTACTATTGACAAATAATAGTGGGGTGAAATATTTGTTCAACCAACCAGACCTTAATGAAAGAAAAGGAAGGTGGCTAGCCTTCTTGAGTGAATTCGACTTCGAGGTCAGACATATCAAGGGTAAGGAGAATAAAGTAGCAGATGCTTTAAGCCGCATAATCCATGGGTTATTTGAGATAAATGTCAGCAGGGCAGAAAGTGATCTGAAACAAAGAATAAGAACGACAGGTGTTAACGACGGGAATTACACTAAGATGGTGGAAGAATTTCAAAATAGCATCGCAAACCCAGATAAACTAGATATAAGTATCGACAAGAAAGGACTTTTAACATTTAAAAACAGACTGTACATACCAGATTCAATGGAGTTAAAATTAATTGTTTAGACGAACTGCATAAGAAGCCGTATTCTAGCCATCCAAGTTACGAAAAGATAATAACAATGCTCAAAAAACTATTTTACTGGCCTAACATGAAGGGAAAAACAACAAAATACTTGGCTAGGTGCCAAGATTGTCAGAAAGTTAAGGCCGAACACCAACATCCAGCTGACCTATTACAACCATTACCAGTACCAGAATGGAAATGGGAGACCATATCACTGGACTTTATAACAGGTTTGTCTAAAACTCAGAGACATAATGATTCAATCATGGCTGTAATCGATAAACCTAGTAAGTTTGCACACTTTATTCCTGTAAAGCCTATTTTTAAAGCTATTATTATTGCTGAAATATTCATGAAAGAAATTTTTAGACTGCATGGTATTTCTAAAATGGTTATTTCAGATAGAGACGTAAAATTCACATCTGCTTTTTGGAAGGAATTGTTTGCATGACTAAATACTAATTTGAATTTTAGTACGAGTTATCACCCTCAAATGGATGGACAGACTGAAAGGAAAAATCAAATCATAGAGGATATGCTCCACATGTATGTAAGAACAAAGCCGAACAAGTGGGAAGACTACCTACACTTGGTAGAATTTGCATATAACAATGGGTACCAAGTTTTGGCTAAGTTGAGCCCTTTCGAAATACTGTACAACATAAAGTGTACAACTCTAAATAGTTGAGATAACCCTACTGATAGACTCATAGTTGGATCATAGATGCTCTAAGAAATGGAGAACATGGTAAGGAAGGTACAACAAAACTTGAAAGAAGCACATGACAGACATAAGAGCTATGCATATCAGAAAATAAGACACTTGGAATTTCAAGTGGGAGACCATGTTTATTTGAAGTTGAAAGCCCAAAAAGACTCGCTAAAGTTGGGGAACTATGCCAAGCTTGCACCCAGGTTTTATGGGCCCTTCGAGATACTGGCTTCAATTGGACCCATAGCATATCAGCTTACACTTCCATCTAGTCTAAGAATTCATAATGTATTTCACGTTTCTTTGTTGAAAAAGTATATTCGTGACCCTACTCATATGATTGATTGGAACTTGGTGCAGGTGGAACCCGAAGGTGAGTTCCAGGTGAACCGTTGTGCATTCTGGACCGGAGAGAAATAGCACTTTGGAACAGAGTCGTCGCTCAGGTAAAGCTGCAATGGAAGCACTTTAGTCCCGAAGAGGCCACTTGAGAATTGGAGGGAGATTTGTAGAAATCTCATCCAATCCTATTCCAGGAAAGGAACAAACACTAAGGATAGTGTTTTACTAAAGGGGGAAAGGATGTGACATCTCCAAAAATAAAATATATTTTATTTTTGAAATAGGCTGGAAATTTATTTATGTTTTTGGCAAATTTGAATCTGGAAAAGTTTTGGCATTTATGACAATTCCAAATTTTGAATTTAATAATTGTGATGGTTGGGCAGTGATTTGTTTGGACTCAACTAACTATTTGGCTAGGACACTTGTATCATAATAGAATATTTATATTAATTGCAGGAGGACAAATGGAACAACCATGTTAAAATCAGCTGACTGTGACTCCATGAGTGGGGAAAGATGTTGGAACTGCCTCTAGGTTGATTATGAGAAGTGAAAAATCAGAGATTTGGCCACTGGTAGCCCCTGAAAATCAGGGATTAAGAAAACTGTGAAAATCCCCAAAAGAGGGAAAAGACCTGGGAAAAAATTGGATAAATAGCATATGCGAGGAGGTAGGACGCTGCCAAGTATGCCGAGAAAGAATTTTGAGATTTCTTGTTGTTATGAACACTATAGACTAAGTGTGAGGCAAGAGGAGCCTGTTGAAACAAAATTGCCTTATTGTTATGAAAACTGTTTAATAAGTGTGAGGCAAGGGGATAACTGTTAAAAAATATGGAATATTGCTGAGAAGTCCTCAAGTTCACACTCATGGATTCATGGTCATTCTAGGGGGCGAATCAGGCAAGTAGATTTGGCTGCCCTATTCTACGGTTGGGAGGAACGTGGTTGTTTCCTTTGTCTTTCCACGGTTTGGATTCAAATATGTTGATCTACCCCTCTCTATTATGAGTGGCTATGTCTTTTCACGTTATGTATCTTTTGAATCTGAACTGGAATAAGTTACATTCTCTGTCTGTATGACCTTTTTGCATCTGGTGTATTTTATCTGATTAAATTGGATCTGTAACGATTTCTTCCCACTTTTTGTTCGGATGTTTTATCGGATGCTATGTATCTAACAATATGCTCTAACAATATGCAACCATATGCTAGATGTGTTTAGAATGACAAAATTCAGGAGTTAACGAATTTTGGAAAAGCCTCTTTGTTTTTTTTTTGGATGCTAAAACAATCTTGAGAATCGACGCCTTTCAGAGAATTTTTGCTTTCCTTGTTTTCCTTTCGGTTGAGAATGGGCTACCTCTTTTCCTTAGTCAAGGTCTGTGACGAATTTAGAGTTTTACCTTACAGAAAACGTTTATCCTTTTGTACCTTATGTGCATGTAAAATTCTTAAGCCTTTCACCTTTCGAAATTCAGGAATTATTGTGTGTTGTGGTTTGACATTCGAAACCCCAAAACCTCGAATCCCGAAATCCTCAAGTGTTGGTCCTACACCATTTCACCTTTCAGAATTCAGGAATTGTTCTGTGCTATGGTTTGAATTTTTAAACCTCGAAATCCCGAAATGTTAGTTCAACGTTCTTTTCATTTCGCAATTTCGGGAATTGTTTGTGGTTGATGTTTTGGCTTTTGAAGTCACGGGATTCCGAAATGTTAGTTCAACGTTCTTTTCTTTTCGCAGTTTTGGGAATTATTTGTGGTTGATGTTTTGGCTTTTGAAGTCGCGGGATTCCGAACCCCAAAATTCCGAAATGTTAGTTCAACGTTCTTTTATTTTCACAATTTCGAGAATTATTTGTGGTTGATGTTTTGGCTTTTGAAGTCGTGGGATTCTGAACCCCTAAATCCCGAAATGTTAGTTCCACGTTCTTTTCTTTTCACAAATTCGGTAATTGTTTGTGGTTGATGTTTTGGCTTTTTAAGTCGCAGGATTCCGAACCCCGAAATCCCGAAATGTTAGTTCCACGTTATTTTTTTTCGCATTTTAGAAAATTGTTTATGTCGATATTTGGACACCGAAACTCGCAAAGTTACAAAACCCAAAATCCCGAAGTGTGAGACCCACCTTTTCTTTTTCGCATTTCAGTGATTTGTATATGTTGTTGTTTGGGCACTTGCACTAACGAAATACTGAACTCCGAATTCCTAAACTACCGATCACCTTTCGCATTTTCGGGAAATGTTGTGTGTTGATGCCCGACTCTTGTGCTCATGAAACCCTGAATCCCGAAAACCCCGAAATGTTGGCCCATAGTCGTACTATATTTTGGATTTCAGTAAACAACAGGTTCCTTTGTTCTGTTTGACACTTGTGACCACCGAAACCCGATTGACCTCTGTTTCTTCATAGAGCTATAGGAACCTAGAAGAAAACTTATTGTTATGGGAAGAACTCTAATAATGTAATGAATGGAATGGTAAAAGAACGTTGGAGAATCTTCATCCCGGATAAAGGTATGGGAGTAATAGATTGTATTACAAGTCTATTGTATTGCAGACATAGGGTAATTTTTTATGTGGTGTTTTGGTCATAAAAACCCCAAGGTTGCTTGTATTGGTAAGATTGTGGTAGTGTTATAGGTACTCGGAGATAAAAGAATAATTATAAATTTAAGGATCTTAATTAAACATTGAAGTGATGAGTAAATACTCATTTTATCATCGTTTAGAAAACTTAAGTTGAATGGTAAGAACAGTTGATGACAATAAGGACTCTAACAAACCTTCAGACTCAAAGCCTTCTAACAGAAATCTTACTTGCCTAAGATCTCGAAACTTTTCAAGGATAAATGTACAAATTAATTATTTTTTATGATGATTTTTGAGTTACATAACATATGGTATCAGAGAAAAAGTTACAACATTATGCCTGAACAGGGCCACATTAATTGCTTAATATATATTATGAATTATGAAAATAATAATAATAAATCTTGTGGATTACAAATAGAAAATGTTTATGTTTTGTGTTGAATAATGGAAGCCCGAGAAGATGCAGAAATCAGGGTGGAAGAGAATCCGCAACAAGGACAACCCAGAGATCCAAGACAAAACATTGATGGAAGCTCACCCATGGAGGTGTTGGAAACAATGAGAAACCTTATTGTTGAACTACATGTTTTCAAGGCCGACAATGAAAAATTGAAGAAAGCATGGCAGGAACAACCAGAGATAAATGAAGTCTTGTTGTGTAGTATAGTAACCAAGAAAAACCCAAAAGATGATAACACTAAGGAAGAGGTCAGCAGAAGGGCCTCCAAGAATTCTGGTGGAAAAACAGAAAAATGAGACAGTTCTTCTGAAGGGACACCTTCAACTGAAGACAAAACCATATCAGACAAAAAAAAGAAAACAACCAGACCACCTTGAAGGAGAATTTAAAAATATTAAACCAACTACTTTTGATGGAGAGTCCAGGACATGATCAGAAGCCTAGGCATGGTTGTTGGACATCAAAAAATACTTCAAAATATACAACTATTCCAGCAACATGAAGGTCAGAATGACCATCTACAATCTGAAGGGGAAGGCTAGCATTTGGTGGCAGACCCTGAAATTGGCCAAGGGCCTAAAGGAGAAACAGTTGGAATGGTCCGACTTCAAGAAGTATTTTAAGAAACAATACCTTTCTAAAAGATATTATGAAAGAAAGGAAAAAACCAATTTTGAATTACGACTCAGACAAATGACGATGGATGATCATATAATTAAATTTCTGGAACTACTAAGGTTCGTACCCTACATCTGGGAGGATAAGGTTAAAATACAAAGATTCTTAAGTTGTTTACCAAAGTCCTACAGAGATAGAATTGAGTTTGACAACCCCAAATCCTTGAGTGATGCATTCAGGAAGGCACGGATGTGCTATGACTAGTATAAACAATGGGTAGACTTTCCCAAGACCTGGAAGGATAAGAAGCAAGATGGAATGCACCAGCGGAAGAAGGCATACCAGCCAACTCCTTATCGGAATGCATCAAAGAGTTTCCCAAGGAAGGATTTTCACTCCAATCATCTGAATATGCAATGTAGCGGTAAATTGGTAAACCTGGGAACGAAGAAGTTTGGGGACAACTCCCACGAGCCATTAAAATGTTGGGAGTGTGGAGAGCCTCACCTAAGGAGGAACTGTCCATGTCTAATTGCAACAAACAACATTGCTCTCCACAATTTACAAAAAGCCTCGATAGTGGGAGACATGGGCAGAAGTCTGCATCGGATAAATGCAGCCATAGATGGTCAATAAGATGACCACCAATCCCTGGTGGTAGAAATCGAAGGTAAAATCCATGACACTTGAATTTTTGTTTTAATTGACCCTATAGCTACATTAACTTATATTACTCCCGATGTAGTAGAGTTGAATAAACTTAAGAAACAAAAGCACGAAAAATTTTGGCTGGTACAACTGGCAACATGTGCTAAAAGAAAAGTAGTTAACTTTATTTCTGATTTTGAGTTCAGATTAGATGGTCAAAAGATAAGGACCAATCTAAACATCCTACCACTAGGATCTTATGATATGATTATCGGTATGGATTGGTTGGAACAACACAAAGCAGTACTAGACTATTATACAAAGACACTTAGCTATAATGATAATTTTAGCATTATTAGGACAACCCAAGGCATACCAAAACCTGTGTCAGTCAGACAAGTTTCAACGATGCAACCCAAGAAATGTATTAGAAAGGGATGTCAAGTCTATGCCATCCAAGTGACGAATCTACTAGAAAAAGAAACTAAGCCCAAGTTAGAAGACTTTGTTGTCCTACGTGAGTTCAGAGACATGTTTGTTGACAAGATACCGGAACTACCTCCTAGAAGAGAAATAGATTTCTCCATAGACCTATTACCCAGATCAACCCCTATCTCAAAAGCACCCTACCGAATGAGTCTACCAGAACTGACGTAATTAAAAATACAATTACAAGAATTGTTCGACAAAGACTATATCAGACCAAGTGTCTCACCATGGGGAGCACCAGTTCTCTTTGTGAAAAAGAAAGACAATACTCTAAGACTATGTATTGATTATAGGCAACTGAACAAAGTGAGCATTAAGAACAAATATCCCTTACCAAGGATAAATGATTTACGATCCAGATACCATCAAGTTAGGATAACGGACCAGGATATAAACAAAACAACTTTTCGAACAAGATACAGACACTACGAGTTTGTAGTCATACCTTTCGGACTCACTAATGCACTAGCCACATTTATGTGCTTGATGAACAACATTTTCAGCTAGTACTTAGACAAGTTCGTAGTAGTATTTATCGACAATATTCTGGTCTATTCTACAATGGAGGAGTAACATCATGAACACCTAAGAATAGTTCTGCAAACACTAAGGAAACACAAGCTATACACAAAATTTGATAAATGTGAATTTTATAAAGAAAAAATACAATATTTAGGACATGTCATTTCCTCGGAAGGTATTGTCGTATACCCGGAAAAGATAAAAGCCATTATGGAATGGCCAGTACCTAAGGATGTGGCAGATATCCGATCATTCATGGGAATCACCGGATATTATCGTAGATTTATAAAAGGGTTCTCCAAGATAGCCTACCCTATCACATCATTACAAAATAAAGGGACCAAGTTTAACTGGTCGTAAAAGTGTCAAGATAGTTTTAACAAGCTAAGATAATTTTTGACATCAGCGCCCAGTTTGGAGGTAGCAAACCCAGATAAAGACTTCACAGTATGTGCCAATGCAAGTAAAGAGGGACTAGGGGGTGTTCTAACTTGGGAAGGGCATGTGATTTGTTATGAGTCCCATAAATTAAAAGAACATGAGCGAAATTATGTCACTCATGACTTAGAATTGGCAGGAGTAATACATGATTTAAAAATGTGGCAACACTATATAATGGGCAGAAAATTCTTACTATTGATAGATAATAGAGAGGTGAAATATTTGTCCAACCAACCAGACCTTAATGCAAGACAAGCAAGGTGGCTAGCCTTCTTGAGTGAATTCGACTTCGAGGTCGGACATATCAAGGGTAAGGAAAAAAAAGTAGAAGATGCTTTAAGCTGAAGAATCCATGGCTTATTTGAGATAAATGTCAGCAGGGCAGAAAGTAATCTGGAACAAAGAATAAGAACGACAGGTGTTAACGACAGGAATTACACTAAGATGATGGCATAATTTCAAAATAGCGTTGCAAACCCATATAAACTAGATATAAGTATAGACAAGAAAGGACTTTTAAGATTTAAAAACAGACTGTACATACCACATTCAATAGAGTTAAAATTAACTGTTTTAGACGAAGTGCATAAGAAACTGTATTTTGGCCATCCAGGTTACCAAAAGACAATAACAATGCTCATAAAACTATTTTAATGGCCTAACATGAAGGGAAAAACAACAGAATACTTGGCTAGGTTCCAATATTGTCAGGAGGTTAAGGCCGAACACCAGCATCCAACCGGCCTATTATAGCCATTACCAATACCAGTATGGAAATGGGAGACCATATCACTGAACTTTATAACAGGTTTGCCTAAAAATCAGAGACAGAATGATTCAATCATGGTTGTAATCGATAAACTCAGTAAGTCTGCACACTTTATTCCTATAAAGTCTACTTTTAAAGCTATTATTATTGCTGAAATATTCATGAAAGAAATTTTTAGACTGCATCGTATTCCTAAAATGGTGATTTCAGATAGAGACGTAAAATTCATATCTTCTTTTTGGAAAGAATTGTTTGCAAGACTAAATACTAATTTGAATTTAAATACAAGTTATCATCCACAAACGGAGGGACAGACCGAAAGGACAAATCAAATCATAGAGGATATGCGCTGCATGTATGTAAGAACAAAGTCGAACAAGTGGGAAGACTACCTACACTGGGTAGAATTTTCATATAACAATGGGTACCAAACTTTGGCTAAGTTGAGCCCTTTCAAAATGTTATACGACAGAAAGTGTACAACTCTAATTAGCTGGGATAACCTGGCTGACTGACTCATGGTTGGACCAGAGATGCTTCAAGAAATGGAGAACATGGTAAGGAAGGTACAACATAAATTGAAAGAAGCACATGACAGACAGAAGAGTTATGCAGATAAGAAAAGAAGACACTTGGAATTTCAAGTGGGAGACCATGTTTATTTGAAGGTCAAAGCCCGAAAAAGCTCGCTGAAGTTGGGGAACTGTGCCAAGCTAGCACCCAGGTTTTGTGGGCCCTTCGAGATACTGGCTTGAATTGGACCCGTAGCATATCAACTTGCACTTACAGCTAGTCTAAGAATTCATAATGTGTTTCATGTTTCTTTGTTGAAAAAGTATATTCATGACCCTACTCATATGATTGATTCGAACTTGGTGCAGGTGGAACCCAAAGGCGAGTTCCAGGTGAACCCCTACGCATTCTAGACCAGAGAGAAATAGCACTTCAGAACAGAGTCGTCACTCAGGTAAAGGTGCAATGGAAGCACTTTAGTCCTCAGGAGGCCACTTGGGAATTAGAGGGAGATTTGCGGAAATCTCATCCAATCTTGTTCCAGGAAAGGAACGAACACTGAGGATAGTGTTTTACTGAAGGGGGAAAAGATATGACATCTCCAAAAATAAAATATTTTTTATTTTTGAAATAGGCTGGAAATTTATTTTTGTTTTTGGCAAATTCGAATTTGGAAAATTTTTGCCATTTATGGCAATTCCAAATTTCAAATTTAATAATTGTATTTAATTATTGTGACAGTTGGGCAGAGATCTATTTGAACTCAACTAACTATTTGGCTATGACACTTGTATCACAACAAAATATTTATATTAATTGCAGGAGGACAAATGGAACAACCATGTTAAAATCAGTTGACCATGACTCCATGAGTGGGGAAACATGTTGGAACTGCCTCTAGGTTGATTATGAGAAGTGGAAAATCAGAGATTTGGCCACTAGAAGCCCCTGAAAATTAGGGATTAACAAAGCTGCGAAAATCCCCAAAAGAGGGAAAAGACCTTGGAAAAAATTGGATAAATAGCATATGCGAAGAGGCAGGATGCTGCCAAGTATGCTGGGAAAGATTTTTGAGCTCTCTTGCTGTTATGAACATTGCGGACTTAGTGTGAGGCAAGAGGAGCCTGTTGAAACAAAATTTCCTTGTTGTTATGAGAACTATTGAATAAGTGTGAGGCAAGGGGATAACTGTTAAAAAATCTGGAATATTGTTGAGGAGTCTCCAAGTTCGCACTCATGGATTCATGGTCATTCTAGGGGGTGAATCGGGTAAGTATATTTGTCTTCCCTATTCTACGGTTGGGAAGAACGTGGTTGTTCCCTTTGTCTTTCTACGGTTTGGATTCATATATGTTGATCCACCCCTCTCTATTATGAATGGCCATGTCTTTTGACGTTATGTATCTTTTGAAAATGAACTAGAATAAGTTACATTCTCTGTCTATATGACCTTTTTGCATTTGGTGTATTTTATCTGAATAAATTGGATCTGTAACGATTTCTTCCCACTTTCTATTCGAATTTTTTATCTGATGCTATGTATCTAACAATATGAAACCATATGCTAGATGTGTTTAGAATGACAAAATTCGGGAGTTAACGAATTTTGGAAAACCCTCTTTGTTTTTTTTTGGATGCTAAAACAATCTTGAGAATCGACGCCTTTTGGAGGATTTTTTCTTTCCTTGTTTTCCTTTCAGTTGAGAATGGGCTACCCCTTTTCCTTAATTGAGGTCTATGAAGAATTTAGAGTTTTACCTTATAGAAAACTTTTATCGTTTTGTACCTTTTGTGCATGTAAAATTCTTAAGCCTTTCACCTTTCGGAATTCGAGGATTATTGTGTGTTGTGGTTTGACATTTGAAACCCCGAATCCCGAAGTGTTGGTCCTACACCCTTTCACATTTTGGAATTTGGGAATTGTTGTGTGTTGTGGTTTGACTTTTGAAACCCCAAAATCCTGGAATGTTAGTTCAACGTTCTTTTCCTTTTGCAATTTCGGGAATTGTTTGTGGTTGATGTTTTGGCTTTTGAAGTCGCAGGATTCCGAACCCCAAAATCCTGAAATGTTAGTTCAACGTTCTTTTCTTTTTGCAATTTCGGGAATTTTTCATGGTTGATGTTTTGGATTTTGAAGTCGCGGGATTCTGAACCCTGAAATCCTGAAATGTTAGTTCAAAATTTTTTTATTTTCGCAATTTTGGGAATTGTTTATGGTTGATGTTTTTTCTTTTGAGGTCACGGGATTCTGAACCCTGAAATCCCAAAATGTTAACTCCACATTCTTTTCTTTTCATAAATTCAGTAATTGTTTGTGGTTGATGTTTTGTCTTTTGAAGTAGCGAGATTCTGAACCCCGAAATCCTGAAATGTTAGTTCCATGTTCTTTTTTTTCGCATTTCGGAAAATTGTTTATGTCGATATTTGGACACCAAAACTCGTGAAGTTCCGAACCCCGAAATCCCGAAGTGCGAGACCCACCTTTCCATTTTTGCATTTCGGAGATTTGTATATGTTGTTGTTTGGGCACTTGCACTTGCGAAATCCCGAATTCCAAATTCCCGAAGTACTGATCACCTTTCGCATTTTGGGGAAATGTTGTGTGTTGATGCCGGACTCTTGTGCTCGCGAAACCCCGAATCTCGAAAACCCCATAATGTTGGCCCACACTCGTTCTGTATTTCAGATTTCGGCAAACAACAGGGTCCTTTGTTCCATTCGGCACTTGTGACCACCGAAACCCGATTGACCTCTGTTTCTTCACAGAGATGTAGGAACCTAGAAGAAAACTTATTGTTATGGGAACAACTCTAATAATGTAATGAATGGAATGGTAAAAAAACGTTGGAGAATCTTCATCCCAGATAGAGGTATGGGAGTAATACACCGTATTACGAGTCGATTGTATTGCAGACATAGGGTAATTTTTTATGTAGGGTTTTGGTCATAAAAACCCCAAGGTTGCTTGTATTGGTAAGACTGTGGTAGTGTTATAGGTACTAGCAGATAAAAGAATAATTATGAATTTCAAGATCTTAATTAAACATTGAAGTGATGAGTAAATACTCATTTTATCATCGTTTAGAAAACTTAAGTTGAATGGTAGGAACAATTGATGACAGTAAGGACTCTAACAAACCTTCAGACTCAAAGCCTTCTAGCAGAAAGCTTACTTGCTTGAGATCTCAAAACTTTTCAAGGATAAATGTACAAACAAAAAAAAATTATGATGTTTTTTGAGTTACATTACATATGGTATCAGAGCAAAAGTTACAGCACTGGGCCTGAACAGGGGCACATTAATTTCTTAGTATATATTCTGATTTATGAAAAAAAAACTAATAAATCTTATGGTTTACAAACAGAAAGATTTTATGTTTTGTGTTGAATAATGACAGCCCAAGAAGATGCAGAAATCAGGGTGGAAGATAATTTGCAACAAGAACCACCTGGAGATCCAAGAAAAAACAGTGATGGAAGCTCACCCACAGAGGTGTTGGAAACAATGAGAAACCTTGTTGTTGAACTACAGGTTTTCAAGGCTGATAATGAAAAATTGAAGAAAGCACAGCAAGACATAAAGACATAAATGAAGTCCTGTTGCGTAGTATAGTAACCAAGAAAATCCCAGAAGATGATAACCCTGAGGAAGAGGTCAGCAGAAGGGCCTCCAAGAATTTTGGTGCAAAAACAGAAAAAAGGAGACAGTTCAGTTGAAGGGACACCTTCACCTAAAGACAAAACCATACCAAACAAAAAAAGAAAACAAACAGACCACCTTGAAGGAGAATTTAAAAAGATTAAACCGGCTACTTTTGATGGAGAGTCTAGGAGAGGAGAAGAAGTCGAGGCATGGTTCTTTGACATAAAAAAATACTTCCAAATCTGCAACTATTCCAGCAACATGAAGGTCAGAATGGCCATCCACAATCTGAAGGGGAAGTCCAACATTTGGTGGCAGGACATGAAATTGGCCAAGGGCCTAAAGGAGAAATAGTTGGAATGGTCCAACTTCAAGAAGTATTTTAAGAAACGATACCTTTTTGAAATCTATTATGAAAGAAAGACAAAAGAATTTTATGAATTACAACTCGGAAAAATGATGATGGATGACCTTATAAATAAATTTCTAGAACTACTAAGGTTCGTACCCTACATCTGGGAGGATAAGGTAAAAATCTAGCGATTCTTAAGTTGTTTACCATAGTCCTATAGGGACAGAATTGAGTTTGACAACCCCAAATCTTTGAGTGAGGAATTTAGGAAGGCACGAATGTGCTATGACCAGTATAAACAGTGGGTAGAATTTCCCAAGATCTGGAAGGATAAGAAGTAAGATGGAATGCACCAGCAGAAGAAGGGATACCAGCTAGCCCCTTATCGAAATGCAGTAAAGAGTTTCCCAAGGAAGGATTTTCAGTCCAATCATCTGAATACACAATGTAGTGGTAAACCGGTAAACCTGGGAACGAATAAGTTTGGGGACAACTCCCGCAAGCCATTAAAATGTTGGGAGTGTGGAGAGCCTCACCTAAGGAGGAACTATCCATGTCTAATTGCAGCAAAGAACATTGTTGTCCACAATTTACAGGAAGTCTCGACAGTGGGAGACATGGGTAGAAGTCTGCATCGGATAAATGTAGCCATAGATGGTCGACAAGCTGACCACCAATCCTCGGTGGTAGAATTCGAAGGCAAAATCTATGACACTTGAATTTCTGTTTTAATTGACCCTGGAGCTACATTAAGTTATATTAGTCCCGATGTAGTAGAGTTGAATAAACTTTAGAAACAAAAGCACGAAAAATCTTTGTTCGTACAACTAGCAACAGGTGCTAAAAGAAATGTAGTTAACTTTATTTCTGATTTTGAGTTCAGCTTAGATGGTCAAAAGATAAGGACCAATGTGAACATCCTACCACTAGGATCTGATGATATGATTATCAGGATGGATTGGCTGGAACAACACAAAGCAGTACTAGACTGTTATACAAAGACACTTAGCTATAAAGATAATTTTGGCACTATTAGAACACCCTAAGGCATACCAAAACTTGTGTCAGTCAGACAAGTTTCAGCCATGCAACTCAAGAAATGTATTGGAAAGGGATGTTAATTCTACGCCATCCAAGTGAAAAATCTACTAGAAAAAGAAGCTAAGCCCAAGTTAGAAGACTTTGTTGTCCTACGTGAATTCAGAGACATGTTTGTTGACGAGATACCAGAACTACCTCCTAGAAGAGAAATAGATTTCTCAATAGACCTACTACCTGGATCAGCCCCTATCTCAAAAGCACCCTACCAAATGAGTCTACCAAAACTAACGGAATTAAAAATACAATTACAATAATTGTTGGACAAAGAGTATATCAGACCAAGTGTCTCGCCATGGGGAGCACCAGTTCTCTTTGTGAAAAAGAAAGATGGTACTCTAAGACTATGTATTGATTATAGACAACTAAAAAAAGTGACCATTAATAAAAAATATCCCTTACCAAGGATAAATGATCAGTTCGATCAAGTTGGTGGGGCCAAGATCTTCTAAAAATTGGATTTACGATCCAGATACCATCAAGTTAGGATAAAGGACCAGGATATACACAAAACATCTTTTCGAACAAGATATGGACACTACGAGTTTGTAGTCATATGATGCAAGAACATCTCTCCACGTCAGCCAGCCAGCCACATCAACAAATTCAAATCGTGTGTTGAAGAGAGGCGCAACCTCATTTAAAATTTGAATGAGTGTAATTTAATTGCTTAGGTTGTTGAGCCATAGAGTCGTGCCTTTCTGCAGGCGTAGAGTAGATAGGCCTTTAATGTTTTGTAAGGCTAAGATCTAGATGTGGATAGCGGACTAGACAACCCATTCAATGTATTTGAATAGGGTAGGTAGAGTGGAGGGAAGAGCTCTAAGAGCCCCCTCATGTAAAAGATCAATTGGGATCTCATTTTGGAAAAAAAGGGTGAGTTAGAGAGTTGTAGAATTGTGAGAGGAAGGAGTGATGGTAGAGGATATGCGAGAAGAGAGTAAAAGAGAAGGATCCGAGACCTTGTTACAGGCCGAGCTCAGGAACACGTTGTAAAAAAAAACCAGGCATTTGTCATTTAATATAAACATAAGGAGTTTTTCCTGCATGTATTTCTGTGTTATGTGGATGTCTATGAGTGTTCTTTATATGCTATGAATGTATGTTATGTTTATGCATTTGTAGGAGTTGTTTGGTTTCAGAATTGAAGGTGTTTGAGGTTTCATGTCTGGAGGGCATGACAGAGTACTGCGGTCTCTGAATACCGGTGCACTGAAGCACTTCTGAATTCTGCGAGTTCAGACAAAGACGTGCTGCGGGCACAGAAATTGGAATCAACAACTCAGGGAAAGACTTGTGAGGTTGTTGAACACCTCAGGAGGCAGGATTGTGTAGGAGATACACAGTTGCAGACAGAAGCTCAGAGGAGTTCTGAGGATCTCTTCCAGGAGGGCCTTGAGCTAGTGCAAGGAGTGCACAGAGGAAGAACTTTGTTGTGAGTTCAAGAAGAAACAGAATCACTAAGGGTTCTTAGAGCTCTGCCAAGTGGGCATTGAGTAGGTACAAGGAGGGCATGAAAGACAGAACTGTTGGACGTTCTGTGAAAATATACTCTGCCAGGTGGGAATTGAGTAGGTTTGCAGACAGGCACAAGAAGAAAAGAACTCAGTTGAGTTCTGGAATGTGAAGGAGGAGTCCATTTAGGGATCTTCACAGGGTTGCTGAATACTCGAAAATACTCAGCAAGGGGTTGCTTGAGTAGACGGAGAGCTAGGAGGGCATCTAAGTTCTCTATTTGAAGGAGAAAGGAAAAGAAACTGAGTTTCTTTGGAGGTCGAAGCTACAGGAAATCTCAAGACAGATAGCACCTTTGTGTGCATTAGAATACTCTGCAGAGGCGCAGGAGTTGAAGAATCCTTCGAGGATTTGAAGGGAACAAAGCTTAGGAGGGACAGTGTTTTCATACGCGCAGTGAAGCTCAGAGTCGAGAGTTCGCAGAGGAGGCAAGAAGACAAGGGTTAAGGCCTTTGGACCTCTTGGAATCCTCCCAAGGCGGGGAAGAAGTGCGCAAGCTCAGGAGGGAGCATAACAACCGCCAGATTGGCAGGAGGGAAAGATCTGGACCATTGATTTTCATGTCTAGATGGTGCATAGGAGAAATGATTTGAGCCATCAGATCTAGAATGAAGAACCCGATAGCTGTTATATCTGTCAAGATTTACATGGTGGTTAAGCCATAGGGAATAGTCGAAGTGAAATCCCGACAAGAGCAGATAATCGGGATATCGGAGATATCGAGGATGTGAGGATATTCACTCGACATCAGAAACCCCGAGACAACGAGGATTGATCTGATTCATCCATTTGTGGGAGGATGCATGCCACGTGATCATCCATTTCGAAGATCCGACACAACAAATCACGAAGAAAGTGTGTGGGCCACAGAGGAGCTAGTAGGTGGACAGGTGGCATACCTTATCGGGGTTTCGCAGTGAGAAGTTTCGAAGCATTTGCATCAGTATTCGCGATACTGCGAAGTCTGAAATGCCAATAGAGTGGAAGACCGTTGAATAGTCAACCTCGCGCGTGTGTCGGAGTTTCAGCGTATCGGGTATCGAGAGTCTGGGATACGAGTGGTTCGACATCCCGAGTTCCAAAATCACGATAGAGGAAACCCCGATAGGAAAAGGTCAGCGTTGACGGGTTGTCGGGTTTCGGTGATCTGAGAGTACAATGTTCGATCACTGACCTTTGGATTCACGAAGTCATGAATTCCGATCCCCCGATTTGTAAAGAGGGGATGCCATGAAGTGTTCTGTGGTTGCGGATTTCCCGAGAGGGAAATAGAAGAACCGTTTAGAGTTCTTCGGGATGTGGAGGAAGGAAAGATCCTGTGATGATGTGGACTTTCCGACCTACGGGTTGTGCAAGGAGGGCGTCGACATCATCTAGTATCAGAGCAGGACTTCACTTGTATATTTCAGGTGAATTTTTTTTTTTTTGATGATGATGATGCCCTCCTTGCACAACCCGCAGGTCAAAAAGTCCACATCAGCACAAGATCTTTCCTTCCTCCACAGCTCGAATAACTCCAAACGGTTCTTCTATTTCCCTCTCAGGAAATCCGCACCCACAGAACACTTCATGGGATCCCCTATTTACAAATCGGGGGATCGGAATTCACGACTTCGTGAATCCAAAGGTCAGTGATCGAACATTGTACTCTTAGATCCCCGAAACCCGACAACCCATCAATGCTAAACTTTTCCTATCGAGGTTTACTCTATCACGATTTTGGAACTTGTGATGTTGAACCACTCATATCCCAGACTCCTGATACCCGATACGTCGAAACTCCGACACACGCGTGAGGTTGACTATTCAACGGTACTCCATTCTATCAACATTTCGGACTTCGCGGTATCGTGAATCTTGATGCGAATTCTTCGTAACTTCTCGCTGCGAAACCCCGATAAGGTATGCCACCTGTCCACCTGCTGGCTCCTCTATGGCCCACACACTTTCTTCGCGATTTGTTGTGCCAGATCTCCGAAATGGATGATCACATGGCATGCGTCCTCTCACAAACGGATGACTCAGATCAATCCTCATCGTCTCGGGGTTTCTGATGTCGAGTGACTATCCTCACGTCCTCGATATCCCCAATATCTCGATTATCTGCTCTCGTCGGGATTTCACTTTGGCTAATCCCGATGGCTTAACCACCGTGTAACTCTTGACAGATCTAACAACTGTTGGGTTCTTCATTCTAGATCTGATAGCTTAGATCATTTCTCCTCTGCACCACCTAGACGTGAAAATCAACGGTCCAGATCTTTCCCTCCTACCGATATGGTGATTTCTATGCTCCCTCCTGAGGTTTCGCACTTCTTCCCCACCTTGGGAGGATTCCAAGCGGTCCAAAGGCCTTGAACCTTGTCTTCTTGCTTCCTCTGCAAACTCTCGACTCTGAGCTTCTCCGCGCGTATGAAAACGATGTCCCTCCTAAGATTTGTTCCCTTCAAATCCTCAAAGGATTATTCAACTCCTACGCCTCTGTAGAGTATTCTCATGCACACAAAGGTGCTATCCGTCCTGATCTTTCCTGTAGCTTTGACCTCCAAAGAAACTCTGTTTCTTTTCCTTTCTCCTTCAGATAGAGAATTTAGATGCCCTCCTAGATCTCTGTCTACTCAAGCAACCCCTTGCTGAGTATTTTCGGGTATTCAGCAACCCTGTGAAGATCCCTAAATGGACTCTTCCTTCACATTCCAGAACTCAACTGAGTTCTTTTCTTCCTGTGCCTGTCTACACACCTACTCAATGCCCACCTGGCAGATTATCTTTTCACAGAACGTCCAACCGTTTTGTCTTTCGTGCCCTCCTTGCACCTGCTTAATGCCCACTTGGCAGAGCTCTCAGATCCCTTAGTGATTCAGTTTCTTCTTGAACTCATAGTAAAGTTCTTCCTCTGTGCACTCCTTGTACTAGCTCAAGACCCTCCTTGCAGAGATCCTCAGAACTCCTCTGAGATTCTGTCTGCAACTGTGTATCTCCTACACAATCCTGCCTCATGAGGTGTTCAGCAACCTCACAAGTCTTTCCCTGAGTTGTTGATTCCATTTTTTGTGCCCGCAACACGTCTTTGTCTGAACCCGCAGAATTGAGAAGTGCTTCAGTGCACCCGGTATTAAGAGACTGCAGTACTCTGTCATGCCCTCCAGACATGAAACCTCAAAGACCTTCAATTCTGAAACCAAGCAACTCCTGCAAATGCATAAACATAACATACATTCATAGCATATAAAGAACACTCACAGACATCCACATAACATAGAAATACATGCAGGAAAAACTGCTTCTGTTTATATTAAATGGCAAATGCCTGGTTTTTTTTACAAGGTGTTCCTGAGCTCAGCCTATAACAAGGTCTCAGCTCCTTCTCTTCTGCTCTCTACTCACAGATCCTCTACCATCACTCCTTCCTCTCACAACTCTACAACTCTCTAACTCACCTTCTTTTCCAAAATGAGATCCCAATTGATCTTTTACATGAGGGGGCTCTTAGAGCTCTTCCCTCCAATCTACCTACCCTATTCAAATACATTGAATGGGATGTCTAGTCTACTATCCAGATCTAGATCTCAGCCTTACAAAACATTAAAGGCCTATCTACTCTTCACCTGCACAAAGTCATGGCTCTATGGCTCAGCAGCCTAAGAAATTAAATTACACTCATTCAAATTTTAAATGAGGTTGTGCCTCTCTTCAACACGCGAATTGAATTTGCTGACGTAGCTGGTTGGCTGGATGGCCGACGTGGAGAGATGCTCCTGCATCATACTCCTCAGCTGCAAAATTCATGATCTCCTTCTCATGAGCTTCCCATATCAGCTGTGGAAATCCTCCTGGATCCCAAATCATCCTCTAGAGCTGTTCATCTGCTCCATCTTCCTGTTGTTGTTGCTTCTGTGTTGTTGCTGCTACTTCCTTCCCTCTGCTCAGCCTCTCCTTGCTGACAGTTTTTGCTGACCGGATCATTAGCTCTCTGATCATGTTGATCACTTCATCCAGTTGCTCCAATGCCTAGCCCTGTTCATGCAGTCTCCTCAGCTGCAAAATTTTTCGGCACATGGGTAGATCACTGTGATCTCCCATGATTTCTTCATCAGCTTCCAACTTCACCTGTTGGATGTGCACGCCCTACACTTTCACCCTTCTCTCCAGGGCTTCCATCTTCTCATACAGATCAACCAAACTAATGTTGTCTGCTCCTTCTTCCTCTTCTTCTACAAACTCCCATGTTGCAGTCTTTTCAGTCTCCTGGCTGAAAATATTGAGACACTCCTCAGAATGCTCATCATCCTCTTCTACTTCTACTTTCAGCTTCAGTTCTACAGCTTCCTCAGCTTTCTGGATGAAAGCATTGAGACACTCCTCAAAATGCTCATTTCCCTCTCCTGCTTGGGCAACTTCATATATCTGCTCCAATTCTTTTACGACAGTCTTAGATAGTTGTCCTTCTGTTGTTGTTGAATCGGAAACACAGGTTTCTACCTCCTCCTGGGCAAGTGGTAGGAATATCTCGATTCCGCCAATCATTATAAGGCTCCTCAGATCAGCCTCTCGGATGGTGCAAGTTTTTAACTTGTCATCATCTTCATTCACATGGCTTGGAAAACCACATGAATTTTCATCCTCTGTTAGCTGCACATGCTGATCTAAATCTACCTTTGAGCTCACCTTCTCTGTCAACTCCCTCGGTTGATTCTGACTCACTTCTGAGTTCATGAGACCCTCAGATAGTCTCATCTACTCATCCCTGCCCATCTGGAAATATGGGATGCTTCTACTACCCTTCTGGCAGTCTTCGAGATCCCGCAACAACCTCATTTCATTGCCTAGCTGGCAATGTGAAATTCCTTGGTTGTCCTCCTGACAGTCCCTGAGATCCCATAGTGATCTCAACTCTTTGCCCTCCTGGAAATTAGGAATTTCTATTCTACCCACCTGGCAGTTCTTGAGATCTTCAGCTGATCCCATTTTATTCTTTTCACCGAGAATTCTCCCAGTCTCTGGTTCACATATCTGAACCATTTCTTTAGGTCCATTGAGGTTTTCAGCATGCCTCAACCATCCTTTTAACAGTCTACGCTGTCTTCTAGCCATAAACTCCTTGACTGACCATTTTATATTCGGCTTCTTCATGGGCCATTCATATACCCATCTCGACTTAGTATTCTGCTGCATCCTCAGTTCAAGCCATGATCAGAGAGTTGATGATCCGGTCAGTAGAAACTGTTAGCAAGGAGAGGCTGAGCAGAGGGAAGGAAGTAGCAGCAACAGTGCAGAAGCAGCAGCAGCAGGAAGATGGAGCAGATGAACAACTCTAGAGGATGATTTGAGATCCAGGAGGATTTCCACAACTGAGATGCGAAGCTCATGAGCAGGAGCTCATGAATTTTCCAGCTGAGGAGTATGATGCAGGAGCATCTCTCCATGTCGGCCAACCATCCAGCCAGCCATGTCAGCAAATTCAAATCGCGTGTTGAAGAGAGGCGCAACCTCTTTTAAAACTTGAATGAGTGTAATTTAATTGCTTAGGTTGTTGAGCCATAGAGCCGTGCCTTTGTGCAGGCATAGAATAGACAGGCCTTTAATGTTTTGTAAGCCTGAGATCTAGATATGGATAGCGGACTAGACAACCCATTCAATGTATTTGAATAGGGTAGGTAGATTGGAGGGAAGAGCTCTAAGAGCCCCCTCATGTAAAAGATCAATTGGGATCTCATTTTGGAAAAAAAGTGTGAGTTAGAGAGGTGTAGAGTTGTGAGAGGAATGAGTGATGGTAGAGGATCTGCGAGTAGAGGGCAGAAGAGAAGGAGCTGAGACCTTGTTACAGGCCGAGCTCTGGAACACCTTCTAAAAAAAAAGAGCATTTTCCATTTAATATAAACAGAAGCAGTTTTTCCTGCATGTATTTCTATGTTATGTTTATGTCTGTGAGTGTTCTTTATATGCTATGAAAGTATGTTATGTTTATGCATTTGCAGGAGTTGTTTGGTTTCAGAATTGAAGGTCTTTGAGGTTTCATTTCTGGAGGACATGACAAAGTACTGCGGTCTCTGAATACCGGTGCACTAAAGCACTTCTGAATTCTGCAGGTTTAGACAAAGATGTGTTGCGGGCACAGAAGCTGGAATCAACAACTCAGGGAAAGACTTGTGATGTTCTTGAACACCTCAGGAGGCAGGATTGTGTAGGAGATACACTATTGTAGACAAAAGCTCAGAGGAGTTCTGAGGATCTCTGCTAGGAGGGCATTGAGCCAGTGCAAGGAATGCACAGAGGAAGAACTCTACTGTGAGTTCAAGAAGAAACAGAATCACTAAGGGTTCTGAGAGCTCTGCCAAGTGGGCATTGAGCAGGTGCAAAGAGGGCACGGAAGACAGAACTTCTAGACGTTCTGTGAAAATATACTATTCCAGGTGGGCATTGAGTAGGTGTGCAGATAGGCACAGGAAGAAAAGAACTCAGTTGAGTTCTAGAATGTGAAGGAAGAGTCCATTTAGGGATCTTCACAGGGTTGCTGAATACCCGAAAATACTCAGCAAGGGGTTGCTTGAGTAGACAAAGAGCCAGGAGGGTATCTAAATTCTCTATCTGAAGGAGAAAGGAAAAGAAACAGAGTTTCTTTGGAGGTCGAAACTACAGGAAAGATCAGGATGGATAGCACCTTTGTGTGCATGAGAATACTCTGCAGAGGTGCAGGATTTGAAGAATCCTTCAAGGATTTGAAGGGAACAAAGCTTAGGAGGGACAACGTTTTCATACACGCAGTGAAGCTCATAGTCGAGAGTTCGCAAAGGAGTCAAGAAGACAAGGGTCAAGGCCTTTGGACTGCTTGGAATCCTCCCAAGGCGGGGAAGAAGTGCGCAAGCTCAAGAGGGAGCATAGCAGCCACTAGATCGGGAGGAGGGAAAGATCTGGACTGTTGATTTTCACGTCAAGGTGGTGCACAGGAGAAATGAGCTGAGCTGTCAGATCTAGAACGAAGAACCTGATAGCTGTTAGATCTGTCGAGAGTTACACGGTGGTTAAGCCATCGGGTGTAGCTGAAGTGAAATCCTGACGAGAGCATATAATCGGGATATTGGGGATATTGAGGATGTGAGGATAGTCACTTGACATCAGAAACCCCGAGACGACGAGGATTGATCTGAGTCATCCATTTGTGGGAGGACGCGTGCCACGTGATCATCCATTTCGGAGATCTGACACAACAAATCACGAAAAAAGTGTGTGTGCCACAGAGGAGCCAACAAGTGGACAGGTGGCATACCTTATCGGGGTTTCGCAGTGAGAAGTTTTGAAGCATTTGCATTAGGATTCACGATACCACGAAGTTCGAAATGCCAATAGAGTAGAGGATCATTGAATAGTCAACCTCGCCCGTGTGTCGGAGTTTCGGCGTATTGGGTATCGAGAGTCTGGGATATGAGTGGTTTGACATCGCGAGTTTTGAAATCGCGATAGAGGAAACCTTGATAGGAAAAGGTCAACGTTGACGGGTTGTCGGGTTTCGGGTATCCGAGAGTATAATGTTCGATCACTGACCTTTGTATTTGCGAAGTCGCAAATTTCGATCCCCCGATTTGTAAAGAGGGGATCCCACGAAGTGTTCTGTGGGTGCGGATTTCTCGAGAGGGAAATAGAAGAACCATTTGGATTTCTTCGGGCCGTGGAGGAAGGAAATATCCTGTGCTGACGTGGACTTTCCGACCTGCGGGTTGTGTAAGGAGGGAATCGGCATCATCATACCTTTCAGACTCACTAATGCACCAGCCACATTTATGTGCTTGATGAACATCATTTTCAGCCAGTACTTAGACAAGTTCATAGTAGTATTTATCGACGATATTCTGGTCTATTATAAAACAGAGGAGGAACATGATGAACACCTAAGAATAGTTCTGCAAACACTAAGGAAACACAAGTTATACACAAAATTCGATAAATATGACTTTTATCAAAAAGAAATATAAATTTAGGACATGTAATTTCCTATGAAGGTATTCTCGTAGACCCAGAAAAGATAAAAGCGATTATGGAATGGCCAGTACCTAAGGATGTGGTAGATATCCAGTCATTCATGGGAATCACCAAATATTATCACATATTTATACAAGGGTTCTCCAAGATAGCCTACCCTATCACGTCAATACAAAATAAAGGGACCAAGTTTAGCTGGTCCCAAAAGTGTCAAGACAATTTTAACAAGCTAAAAGAATTATTGACATCAGTGCCCATTTTGAAGGTAGTAGACCCAGATAAAGACTTCACAGTATGTGTCGATGCAAGTAAAGAGGAACTAGGTGGTTTTCTAACTCAGGAAGGGCACGTGATTTTTTATGAGTCCCGGAAATTAAAATAACACGAGTGTTATTATGTCACTCGTGACTTAGAATTTGCAGCAGTAATTCATGCTTTAAAAATGTGGCGACACTATATAATGGGCAGAAAATTCTTACTATTGACAGATAATAGCGGGGTGAAATATCTATTCAACCAACCAGACCTTAATGCAAGACAAGCAAGGTGGCTAGCCTTCTTGAGTGAATTTGACTTCGAGGTCAGACATATCAAGGGTAAGGAAAATAAAGTAGAAGATGATTTAAGCTGCAGAATCCATGGGTTATTTGAGATAAATGTCAGCAGGGAAGAAAGTGATATGGAAAAAAGAATAAGAATAGTAGGTGTTAACGACGAGAATTACACTAAGATGATGGCAGAATTTCAAAATAGCATCGCAAACCTAGATAAACCAGATATAAGTATCGACAAGAAAGCACTTTTAAGATTTAAAAACAGACTGTACATACAAGATTCAACAGAGTTAAAATTAATTATTTTAGATGAAGTGCATAAGAAACCATATTCTGGCCATCCAGGTTACCAAAAGACAATAAAAACACTCATAAAACTATTTTATTGGCCTAACATGAAGGGAGAAACAACAAAATACTTGGCTAGGTGCCGAGATTGTCAGTAGGTTAAGGCCGAACACTAGCATCCAACCGACCTATTACAACCATTACTAGTACCAGAATGGAAATGGGAGACCATATCACTGGACTTTATAACAGGTTTGCCTAAAACTTAGAGATAGAATGATTCAATCATGGTTGTAATTGATAAACTCAGTAAGTCTGCACACTTTATTCCTGTAAAGTCTACTTTTAAAGCTATTATTATTGCTGAAATATTCATGAAAGAAATTTTTAAATTGCATGGTATTCCTAAAATGGTGATTTCAGATAGAGATGTAAAATTCACATCTGCTTTTTGGAATGAATTATTTGCAAGACTAAATACTAATTTGAATTTCAGTACGATTTATCATCCACAAATGGATAGACAGACCGAAAGGACAAATCAAATCATAGAGGATATGCTCCACATGTATGTAAGAACAAATCCAAACAAGTTTGAAGACTACCTACACTTGGTAGAATTTGCATATAACAATGGGTACCAAACTTCGGCTAAGTTGAGCCATTTCGAAATATTGTGCGACAGAAAGTGTACAACTACAATTAGATGGGATAACCCGGCTGACAGACTCATGGTTGGACCAGAGATGCTTCAAGAAATGGAGAACATGGTAAGGAAGGTACAACAGAACTTGAAAGAAGCACATGACAGACAGAAGAGCTATGTAGATTAGAAAAGAAGACACTTGGAATTTCAAGTGGGAGACCATGTTTATTTGAAGTTCAAAGCCAAAAAAAGCTCGCTAAAGTTGGGGAACTGTGTCAAGCTGGCGCCCAGTTTTTGTGGGCCCTTTCAGATACTGGCTCGAATTGGACCCGTAGCATATCAGCTTGCACTTCCATCTAGTTTAATAATTCATAATGTATTTCATGTTTCTTTGTTGAAAAAGTATATTCATGACACTACTCATATGACTGATTGGAACTTGGTGCAAGTGGAACCCGAAGGCAAGCTCTAGGTGAACCCCTGCGCATTCTGGACCGGAGAGAAATAACACTTCGAAATAGAGTCGTCACTCAAGTAAAGGTGCAATGGAAACACTTTAGTCCTGAGGAGGCCACTTGGGAATTGGAGGGAGATTTGCGGAAATCTCATCCAATCCTGTTCTAGGAAATGAACGAACACTGAGAATAATGTTTTACTGAAGGGGGAAAAGATGTGACATCTCCAAAAATAAAATATTTTTTATTTTTGAAATAGGCTGGAAATTTATTTCTGTTTTTGGCATATTCGAATTTGGAAAATTTTTGCCATTTATGGCAATTCTGAATTTTGAATTTAATAATTGTATTTAATTATTGTGATGGTTGGGTAGAGATCTATTTGAACTCAACTAACTATTTGACTATGACACTTGTATCACAACAAAATATTTATATTAATTGCAGGAGGACAAATGAAACAACCATGTTAAAATTAGCTGACCATGACTCCATGAGTGGGGAAACATGTTGGAACTGCCTCTAGGCTAATTTCGAGAAGTGGAAAATCAGGGATTTGGCCACTGGCAACCCCTGAAAATCAAGGATTAACAAAGCTGTGAAAATCCCCAAAAGAGGGAAAAGACCTTGGCAAAAATTGGATAAATAGCATATGTGAGGAGGCAAGATGTTGCCAAGTATGCTAGGAAAGATTTTTGAGCTCTCTTGCTGTCAAAATTGCCTTGTTGTTATGAGAACTGTTGAATAAGTGTGAGGCAAAGGGATAACTGTTAAAAAATATGGAATATTGTTGAGGAGTCTCCAAGTTTGCACTCATGGATTCATGGTCAGGTTAGGGGGTGAATCGAGCAAGTAGATTTGGCTTCCCTATTCTACGGTTGGGAGGAATGTGGTTGTTCCCTTTGTCTTTTCACGGTTTGGATTCAGATATGTTGATCTACCCCTCTCTATTATGAATGGCTATGTATTTTGACGTTATGTATTGTTGGGTATGTGTTATATTCTTTGCATGAGTAGCATGAATTGAGCGTCTGCATCGGGTGCACAGGGGGGTTAGAGAGGGGGGTGCTAAGCCCCCCTTCGGGGAGTGCAGGGGGGCGGAGCCCCCCATGCGGGGGTTCGGGGGAAACGCCCTCGATTTTTTTTTTCTCATCGGGACGACATATTTTCGAGACCACATGATATTTAGGTGGTTTTTTGGCACATGGTTTTTGTCGATGGTTTTCTATTTCCGGTTAAGGAATTAGGGTTTTGGACTAATCCAGGTCATTGGGTTAGGGTTTTAGATGTCGCTGGCTCCTATATGTATATTGTATTGTAAACAATGTATCACAATGTATGAATATAATATATGTTGGTTTTCCCAGTTTGGGTTTCCAAGGGAAAAATCTCTATGTAATGTTTGCATTTTCCATTGTATCTTTTCTATTCTTTTATGAAGATCTGTTTACAGTAGACATTGTAAAAGGTTATAATTTACATTTGGTATCAGATCTTTATTGGCTTCAGGGGGATGCCTTTGTCGTCAAGGGTTTGGCTCGAGACTGTGATAAGCCTTGTTACAGTGGGAGATCTGCAGTATTGTTTTTCAGGTGAAAAGAAATGGTAAGCAATTCGAAGATGGAGATCGAGAAGTTTAATGGGAAAATCTTTGAGTTGTGGAAGCTCAATATGGAAGATCTTTTGGTGGACAGAGATCAGTGGATCGTGGTAGATCCAGCTACTGCACCTACAGGAACTTCTGTAGATGACTGGAAAAAGATGGATCGGAAGGCAAAGAGCACAATCTGACTGTGTCTCTCTGATTCAATATTACTGAATGTGTCAGAGGAAGCTACAGCCAAGGATTTAAGGGAAAAGTTGGGGAAGTTGTATCAGTCTAAGTCCCTGGTAAATAAACTATTCCTGAGAAAGAAATTGTATAACTTGAGGATGAGAGATGGAGACTCAGTGGCAGAGCATTTGAACGCCTTCAATACTATGGTAAGTCAGTTAGTATCTGTTGAGATTAAAATTTCAGATGAATATAAATGTATCAGTTTGTTGTGTTCTTTAATAGACTTGTGGGATATTCTGGTTGTGGCCATAGGTAGTAATACAACTTCTTTGAGGTTTGAAGAAGTGGTCTCATCCTTGTTGTCGGAGGATATGAGACGAAATAATATGGAAGGACATAGAACATATGCATTATTAGCAAGAG
>JZKD02S2402385.1:293623-305116 GCA_000966675.3 Picea glauca
CCTCTTTGAGGCTAGAAATTCTGATGTTGATTTTGTTGTTGATGTCTTTGACCTTGGAAATTTTGATTCGGATATTGTTGTCTGTTACCTCCACTGGAGTGAGGGTTATTGTGATTGCTCCCTCTTCCTTGGTGACATCTTCTTCTTCCTCTACCTCTCGCTCTACTGAAGGAGAATTGAGTTTTGAAAGCATTGGAGATTGACTCATCTGTGAGATGCATTTTGGTCTCATGTGTCACCAAAGAACCAATTAGTTCATCCGTTGAAAAACTTGACAGATCCTTGGATTCAAGGATTGTTGTTACAACCATTTCAAATTTCTTTGGTAAACTTTTGAGAATTTTCTCAACAATGCATTGATCAGTGATGGTTTCACCAGTCAATCTGATCTGGTTCACGATGCCCATGACTCTGGTCATGAACTGATCCACATTTTCAGACTCTGTCATCCTTAGAGTCTCGAATTGTGTCCTCAAGGTCTGCAGTTTAACTGTTTTGACCCTGTCATTTCCTTGGTAGGAAGATTTAAGGATGTCCCAGGCCTGTTTTTAAGTACTAGCGCTTGTGATTTTTAAAAAAATCGAATCATCCAAAGAATTTTGAATCCAAAACTTAGCTTTATTTTCTCTATTTCTTTGTGTTTCCTCAACAATTTTCTGCTGATTAATCATGGCAGACAGGTCTGCCGGATCTGGTTCCACATATCCATGATCCACTGGATCCCAGCATTCTTGTGCTTGCAAGAAGGATTTCATCCGAAGAGACCAGAACTCATAGTTCTTTCCAAGAAGAATCAGACCCTAAGTTGGTCCTAAATTGCTAGACGACGCCATATATATATATATATATATATATATATATATTGAAATGAACAAAACAGAAACAAAGTTCTTACTTACCTGTCTCCTGCGTATAATTTGCAGTGACTTCAGAACTCTGCATTCAATATTTCACGAGTTTTTGGCTTCGCGATTCTGACGCCAGGACTTCGTTATATGAGTCCTCCAATCTCTTGTCTTGCCAACCTTCGATCGCCAAAACGTCGATTTGCCGATGAGAGCTTATCGGCCTTGAATTGGCCCTTAGTCTCCATGCAATGTGACCACGTGCTTTGATTTGAAAGCGCTACGGGCTTTTCCGGTTCTTTGTCTTTCAAAATTGCCGAAATGCAAAATTCACCTTTGGACAATTCAACGGTCCAGATCTTCCTATGATCTGACGGTCCAGATCTTATGACCAGAACTCATAAGACCACAGTCAAACCTCTTGTCGGGATTCAGGGTTTCGAGAGTCGAAATGTATTGGACCTTTTGTCCACGGAATCCCCGATTTCCCGATTCTCGATTTCATGATGGATGACCTTTCCTTTCGAGAAATTTCCGATTGCTTTGATCTCCGCCACGCGTCCTCCTATATTGGACAGTCCTAATTTCTCCTCGTGATTTCATGATTTGATCTGTTCCGGACGTCTCGTCTCCAGGATCCGTGAAACGCCGAACCCCAGTGTGCCAATTGGTTCTCCCGATCTCGCCCACGTGTCTCCTCAAAATGGATGGCTCCGATCGTTTACGAGGTTTTCACCATAAAGAAACCCGATCCCTTGTCCTCAGGATTCACGATTTATCGAATCCTGATGTGTCGATGGACTCTCCCCTTTCGGGACTTTTCCGGAGCCCTCGGATTTATGCCACGCTTCCCCTCAAGATGGACGGTCCTTGTCGTTTCGCGATTTCGCGACTTGTGGCTCCAAATTCCCAGTCAACTGAGAACCTCGATTGTCGAGATGCCGACGGTTTCCTCGATGTCCGCCACGTGTCCAAACTAATGGACGGTTGTGATCTTATCGCTATTTCGTGAATCATGATTTCACGACTTTTTCCATGGAGTGTCTTTTGTCAACAAGACCTCCAATATCCCGAACTTCGAAATGTCGATGGAGTGATGGCCTAGATCTGCTTCCACCTGTCCTCTGAGATGGACGGCTCACAATCTTTTTGGGATTTCGCGATACGTGATGTCGGGATTTCGCGTATCCGAGTTTTGGAGAGTAGTCTCCTTTGCTTGTCCAACTCCCGATCCCCGATTTTGCGATGGGATAAGATCGATGGCTCACGATATTTCACAATCCAACGATCCAGAATGACTTTTGATTTCGCGATTCACAAATTCTCACAGCAGTCTTCTGACCTTTACACCTTGTGAGTTAGCTAAATGCCGAGATCTCGCCACATGTCTCTTGATGGACGCTCCAGATGATGTCGAAATTTCGCGACTTCACAAGTCGAAATTTCTCCTGTGCACTTTAGAGAACTAAACCTCATGCACTTTCTTGCTGATCCAACAGCTGTCGGTCCTTTGTGCAAGATCTAGCGGCTGAAATTCTTTCGCCTTTTCCGTGCTCTCTTCGTCCCTTATGAACTGGTTTCCCGCTCTGGATCCATTTGCAGGATGAATCTTACGGCCGCGACGGTTGTTCTTTGAACCTGAGACACGTCCTTTACTGCCTTTGCAAGGATTTTCTTCTATGGAAGACAAATTTGTGAATCTTTCAAGGATTTGAAAGAATTTCACGAGTTCTTTGTTCTCTGCTGCAATCTTTGACAGATTTGAGAGAATTCCCATAAATCTTTAAACGATTCTTCCTTCTGCAACAGTATTTCACGAATTTGAACAAATGCTTTGAATTCTTCAAGAGTTCCCGCCTCTTGCAGCTCTTCTTCGTGAATCTTTGATGATTCTTGAAAATTGTACAAGAATCTTTACTGTTTCTTCCTTCTTGATCTTTGCTTGCTTCTCGTGTTTATGTTCCTCGAAAATTTCGAGCGTAGTGTGCTCTACAACCTCACGTGAGATTCTTACGCTGATCTTTTGAGAGTATGAGTGGACAGCTTCCTCGTGGAAGTTTCGTGCGAGGATCTTTCAAGAGTATGACAGACATCTCTCGAAGCCTTGTGAAAAGTCTGTGTCGAATGCTCTCAAGATCCATGAAAGCTCTGCGCTGTTTGAGGATCGTGTTGCTCTCCAGCCTGTGTGAAGAGGCTTACTGCTGAAGCTCTGATACCATGACAAATTGTGAAGCAATAAATGTAGAGAGAAAGAATAGAATAGAAAACAGTATATTAGAATATCTGAAGAAGAGTACAATAATTCTGAATAAGTACTATGCAATGGGAGATAGCTGAGCTAAATAGGCTCAAGCAAATCAATAATAGAAAGTACAGCTGGCCAGGACAGCTGGTAGTGTACAATCAGCCTGTTAAGGTTACATTATATTTAACAGCACAGAGCTTTAAATAAGAGTTTATTTACTAACACAAGATACCAAAATACAAATAACCCAAATCATCATAAGCCTGCAATACCCATATTTTATGTGTTTCCATCCTCCTAAATTTCAAAGGCACTCGCAGGGAAGGATTTCCCATTCCCAATCCTAGCAGCGCTCTTGAAGTAAATGTTAGCACTGGAAGGCCTTTATTGATAACCTTACATATTGATTTACTGCTTCAGAGGAATATTGTTTCTTTTACATATTGATTAAAGTAAATATTGATAATAAAGGCCTTGCTGCTGCCGAATGCAAAGAAAAGGTATTAGAAACAACTTGATGTTATACTAGCTGCTGCACCATGGACGTCAATTGTCTCTGTCGTTGATTCTTATCGTCCTTCTTGCAGTCTGAGCTGCCTCCAAATATTCCTCTGAATAATTTTTTTCCAGCCATGATGATAAAACTGAAGTATTCAAATAAAAATTACTGATTGGAATTAAGTTGAGAGAAAAAAAGACAAATTAACTAAGAATTTTCTCACAAACTGAGAAAGCAAAGAGAAAAGTTGGCGAGGAAAGAAAATGCATGTGCTCAAAGTTGAATGGAATGAACGGTTGCATCACATATGTATATATACACATAGAAGTATGTCTGGAACGGATCTTTGAAGTATGTCTGCTACACTCTTAATCTATTGGGGAAATGCATGGGTTCTGAAGGTTTAAACCGCACACATAAAATCCTCATTCTCTGTCTCTTATACCAAACACCAAACCTGACAGTGGGTAACTGCCCACGAACCCTCTACGCAGAAATGGAAGCAGACGCCTCCAAACATAAAGTTGGTTTGATAACTTTGAACCCCATGAACCAGAGGAGCCAGGAGATGGAAAATATAATAAACAGGAGGAGCTAGCCCGCCCATCAACCAAATTCGAAATTCAAATTAGCGGAATAAATTCAAATTTCAATCAGTGGGACGACATTTAAAGGTTTAAAGAACAACAACTGGATAGGAGCTTTGCATGGCTGTTGAATGGACGATGCATGCATCGATAGTGGCCACAATGATTGGGCTACTGCATGGTGGATAGCCCTTGCCATGGACCATGGGGTATTGCGAGGTAGGTGGACTGTTGTCCTAGTGAAAATCCAGATTTTACCTCAACAGATTTTACGATGGCCGATACTCGTTGTTTTAAAAATTGTTTAAACTGGGTGAAGGTGGAACAACAGGTTTTGCAGCTGGAGAACGATTCATAGATGCCAACAAAATCGATTTCACTCAGGACATTAGCTGCCAACCCTTTTATCCATCGAAATTACAGGCTTTAAATTTAAATTTGGTCTTCGTTTGCACACGTGTGTTTTCATATCTTCTTCAATCACGTTGCGAGGTGTCCAATGGAGGTGAGTTTTTTTTATAGAAGAAGGCATTGTAAAACTTGGGATTTTTTTTGTATTCTTTCCCAGTCTTTGTTTTATTTTTTCCAAATTTTCATTTGTGCTTCCTTTCTAGTCCATCGATTTGTTCAAAAATCCATGTAATTATGGATCCTTTATGTATAAAAGTTTCAGATTTGAATTTCTATCGGCCCGGTCTATGCTTTGGTAGTCAAATTGAAAATTTCAAGTCTAGGGACTAATTTTGTGAAAAAATCAGGTTTGGATTGCATTTTAAGTGAATCTCTATAGGCCCGATCTATGGTTTGGTAGTCAAATTGAAAATTTCGAGTCTAGGGACTATTTTTGTGAAAAATCCAGGTTTGCATTGCATTTTAGGTTATGGTAAATCATTCTTCAGAATTGTGAATTATCAAGTTTTTGTTTGTTTGCTAATAGCAGAGGAGGTTCAGTTTTCATGGTGCTTATTCTAATTTTTAGTTTTCAAAAATTTTTGTTTTCTAATAGCAGCACATGTTTGCATTTTAGGTTATAGTAGATCATTATTGTTTGAGTAGGTTTTCATTTTAGGTTATGGTAGATTATTCTTGTTTGCGCAGGTTCTAATTTTGAGTCTAGGGACTAATTTTGTGAAAAATTGAGTCTAGGGATGAAATTTTGTGAAAAAATGATCAATGAAAGATGAAATATGCACTAATTATTTTGTGAAAAATGAAAAATTGCGTCTCAGGGATGAAATTTTGTGAAAAATTGCGTCTCGAGATGAAATTTTGTGAAACAATTCTCAATGAAAGATGAAATATATGCCCTGTGAAAAATCGAGTCTAGGGATAAAATTTTGTGAAACTTTTCTCAATGAAAGATGAAATATGCACTAATTGTTTTGTGAAAAATGGAAAATTGAGTCTAGGGATGGAATTTTGTGAAAAATTGAGTCTAGGGATCAAATTTTGTAAAACAATTCTCAATGAAAGATGAAATATGCACTAATTATTTTATTATGCAAATAAACAGAGTAGATTTTACAGCGAAAACACAATATTGATACATACATTTATTTTTCAAAGAATCAGAACAGATTTTGCCCTAGACTTCGAATCATAAGTGAAATAAGGGAGAATTTTGCAGGGAAAACATAATTACCTGAACTGTCCTGAATTTGGTGGTATACAATTGAAGAGTAGAGAGATATGGAATGTAGTCCTGAATTATTGTTTCTTCACTGCTATTCCACAGAATTGGCACACCAGTCTCGTAGGCACTGAGTTCTCGTCATAGATGTCCTAGAGGTCTCCCTGGGTAAAATATCCCATGGATTCTGCATCCGATTCTTGCCAATAATCATTCTGATTTATGACCTAAATGCATGTCTACAAGTTCAGAAAACATTTCATCAGATTATACTTTAAAATTGTTTCTAAATGTGAAATGTCTAAATAGACACAAAAGCCCGCCTAAACTCAAAACTTCAACAAAATGTACTGAATGCTTAATGCTCTTCATAAGCAGGAGTAGAGGAAAATCATGGAGGTGGCTTTCAATCCTTTCTTATCAGCTTTTATCTGCTTCCCTAGTTGTTTATGAACTATCCCTATGTTGAGGCAAGTTGTATATGAGTCACTACAGGTTTTGTAGCCTGACCACTATAGGTTTTGTTACGAATCACTTACTAAACGAAGAATACTCTTCAGTTGTCGATGCAGAAATGCTCTTCAATAGTCTATGGAATTCTCATAGTTTACAAGTGGAAGTTATACGGTTCACCCAACTTCATTCTCTAAATGTAGTGTACCAAATTACTCATGATCCTATTTATGAGCTTTCTTTCCATAGTAAGGAATTTGATCGCCATTAAGGTAGCTGTGAGCCCATGAGTCTTGCTAATATAAGAGAAAGAAGCACAAAAGTGCTCTTGAATTCACAAGATCAATCTAGGCCTACCGTGCCTATAGAACAACAGACATACAGAGAACTTGAACCTATTCAGGAGTGAGGAGCCTACTAATGGATATTTTTATTGGCACTGGCTATCCATTAGTAGGCTCCTCACTAGTTCAGGACTGAGGAGCCTACTAATGGATATTTTTATTGGAATTGGCTTTCCTTCCTCTTTCCTTCCTTTATGGATTGTCTATTACTTACCTCAGAAATCAGGGATGAGTGTGTTCTTGGCTAACCGGGTGTGTGTTATCCACAAGGTTTGGTTTCGGTATTTACCCACAAAAACTAGTTAGAAGAAGGGGGGAGCCATTCCAGGGCTCTGCGAGGCTGCCCTCTGTAACACACCCACTACAGGAACTAAGACTTTTTGGCTTTTTTCTTCTTTTCACCGAGGAACAAAATTCCCCGAATACCTATGGGGCCTGATACAGACCCTGCCATCCCTTATCTGTACTCATATGATCATAGGCTATGACCACAGGCCTTATCGGAGAGGTGCTCGTCGTCTTTCGCGATTCGGGAAATCGTGAAGCATGCATTTTCCTTTCTCTCTTGTCTTTTGAAGCGTTGAAACCCGAAACACATCTAACCTCTTAACGAGATTAACAACAACCCAGGTTAAGTCCGGGTACTCTACCCTTCGGGATTTCACATACCGGAATTTCGGGAGGTGCAATGATAGGAGGACTTACTGTCAGGTATCGCGGGTGCCGAAACACCGAAACACCATATCTCGTCCGCACTATTATTATTTCGGGGTTTCACACTTCAGGTTTTCAGGAGTGGCGGGTACAAGAGAGCTTGCCAATAGGTATCTCAGGTACTAAATTACCAAAACCCCCAATATTATCCATGCTAAGCCATTTAGGCACTTCCCCTTTCGGGATTTCGCATTAAGTGAGAACAAAGAGTCTCGCTCCTAGCTTTCTCGGAAGCCGAAAACTCCGAGTCATCAAAACTCTAAACATACTCCACTATTTCGGGGTTTCCTCCATCATGATTTCGTGAATCGAGGTTTCGAGACTGTCGAATACATGGGGCCCGTGCTTAGGTACCTCGGGTGGCAAAAAACCAAAGTCTAATAACTTCTCCACACCCTATTTTTTGGGACTTCGTAATTCGGGATTTCGGGACTTTTGAGTACAAGGGAAACTTACCCTTGGGTCCTCCGGGTTCCGAAAAGCCCAAGATGCTGAATCAAGTCACACTATGCCAATTTGGGATCCTGTGAGTCAGGTTTCACATATCGGAACTTCGTGGTACAAGAGGTCGAAGCTACACGCTCCTCGACTACCCAAATGTTGAAAAGCCGATACACCCGCTCATCATACACTTGACCAAATTTGAGGTTTCACAGTTCAGGATTTCACAACTAGTGGGTATAGGGGAACTTATCCTTGAATATACCGGTTCTCGAAATACCGAACATCAATACTTTCCCATGCTGGTCCAATTTGGAGTTTCACGAATCGAAGTTTCCCAACGTGCACCAACAGGAGGTCTCGCACCTAGATCTTCCAGAAGCTGAAACTTTCGAAATACAAACTCTTAAACCTGCACATCTATTTCAGGATTTCACCCATCGAAATTTCGCAAGTCGGGGTTTCGGGTCTTGCGAATACAGGAGAACTCACACTTAGGTACCCCGGGTGCCGAAACTTCAAAAACTCATAACTTACCCACACGTTAGCATTTCGGGATTCCATATGTCGGGACTTCATGAGTCGTGAGGACAAGGGTTCTTACCCTCTGATCTCCCGGGTGACGAAAAGCTGAAACGCTTACCGACCGCCACGTGTACTCTACAGATGGATGGTCCAGGTACTCCCATGGGTCTTGGAATCGACGGTCCCAATTTCTTCGCTACTTACGAAGGTTAAAAGGGGTTGAGGCAATAACGCCTGCATTCCTTCATCCAATTTAACGGTCGTAATAGATCTTAGATTCTTCGAAAGGATCTCATTCATGCATTTAGCAGGAGGAAGGGTTTCCTGGGTACCGAACCACTGAAAGGTCCCTAATTTATCCACACACTGTCATTTCAAGATTTCACGGGTCGGGGTTTCGGGACTCGCAAGTACAAGAGAACTCGCACCTAGGTACCTCGGGTGCCAAAACTACAAAATATCGAAGTCTAAGAATACCATTATCTCTCATGTAGGATTTTAAAAACTACGCCATTAATTCCTTCTTCAATCCCTTGGGTAAATTTCACTAGGTTTGAAGACCTGACTGGAAGGTCCTCTTAAAATCTTTGAGCTATTAGCTTCTGTGACTGGTAATGAGAAAGCTCGAGGTTTTTACTACGATGACAATCCTTTCTAGGCACTTACCCTGGCTCTATAGGGTGAGGGGACTTTCCCGAAAGGGTGTCCCTGTGAGGAAATCTATCCAGGGCAACACGAGAGACAATTAAGGGAAACAACCTCGCGATAACAGACTTAAAAACTGGATTTATTGAAACACCTATATCTATATATATATATATATATAAGCCGAATGTGGTCATTCCAACATAAGCATGCAACCACCATTCCGATCAAAACACCATGCAAACATTTCTACACAGAAACCATTTATAAGTGTTCAAACCATGAGCATACATTCCAAGATATTTGAATTCAAGATACGAGATATAACACTTATCAGAAAAACACCGGGTGATACAACTGTTGAGAGGGGTGCTCATTTCCACCCAACCGCAGGTTCAACAACTTCGAATGGATTTACCACTAGCCACCCTCGAGCTAGACCATGATGCTTGAGACTCTCTGCCTCTGTTCTTCAGTGATCGAGAACGAAGGTTACTCTCCTTCTTCTCTGCTATCACTCACTATGTATTTTTGTTCCAGAGTTCTTCTGATCTCTCCCTCGCATTCCCCTTCCACACCTTTTACCTGAATTTTCTTTTCCAGAAAGGTTGTGTGTGGCACTAATTTCCCCGCGGTGGTCAAGTTTGAGGTCTCCACGGATGGGTGGTTCACCCCCATCCCTCATTAACTCATGAGGAGCCTCTTCACCTACAAACCTAGTGAGTAATTCATTTCGGGGCCAGCGAGCCGCTCTTGGTTCTCCGGGCTAGTGAAGACCAAATACGGTTTGGTTCGGTGGAAGTTAAAGCCACCATTCCAGGTGCCTTCCACCACCTTTCTTCAGCCATCGTGGTCTCTTTGTCATCACATCCCCCTCTCAACAGTCCTGCAACATATATATATATATATATATATTCATAATGTTAATTTACATTTGTCGACATTGTATACTAAGGTCCATTCAAAATCACACATTCACATCTTTGAGTTTTCCATAGTTCCTGGCTAGTATAGTTATTTTTACAGACTGGGGGAAACAAGGTGTTACAATTCCCTCCCCCTTAAAGGAACATAATCCTCGATGTTCTATCTATCAATATGACATGTATGTACAAAGGTAAACAAAATCAGATATGCCTGTTTCATGGCATCCTCCATTTCCCATGTAGCCTCATCTGGGGCAAAATGTCTCCACTGCACCTTGACCTGTGCAATGGTTCGGTTCCAGAGCAGGGTTTCCTTTCTCTCCAGTATGCATTGAGGTTCTGGTAGTAATTCTCCCTCCGGTTCCACTTGGATCACAGACTAGTCAATTATATGATTAGAATTATGTACATATTTCTTCAATAATGAAACATGGAAAACATTATGTTCTTTTACTGTGGGAGGAAGTGCTAGACTGTAGGCTATAGGTCCCACTCTATCTAGAACTCAAAGGTTCCACAGTACCGAGGTTCCAACTTGGCACAAGCTCCCATTTTCAGGAAACTCTTCCTGGGCCTAACTCTGAGATATACATGGTCTCCCGTCTTGAACTCTCTTGGGGTTCTCTTTTGGTCGGCGTAGCTTTTCTGTTGGTCCTGAGCGACTTTCAGGTTTTGTTTTATCTGAGTCACTTGTTGTTCCATTTCTTTCAACATGTCGGGTCCAAAAGAAATTTTGTTTACAGGATTACTCCAATTGACAGGAGTGTTGCATGGCCTTCCATAGAGGACTTCGAAGGGACTCATCTTTAAGGATTCTTGGTAGCCGTTATTGTAGGCGAACTCCACCAGTGGCAGGTAGTCTTCCCACTTCTTGGGTTGATGAATTACATGCATTCTTAGAATGTATTCTAGTATTTAGTTCACTCTTTCCGTCTGTCCATCAGTTTGAGGGTGATAGGCTGTGCTAAATAGTAACTTGGTCTCCAAACCAACCATCAGTGATTTCAAAAAGTTGGAAGTAAATTTCGTGTCTCTGTCAGACACGATCTCTTTCAGCATACCATGCAGTTTAAATATCTCCTTCATGAATACGTTGGTGATGTCTATTGCCTTACAAGTTGACTTGACAGGGATAAAATGAGCAGACTTGCTCAATTTATCCACCACTACCATGATGGCGTCATTCTGTTTGGTCGAGGTTGGTAATCCGGTGATGAAATCCATGGAGATGGTTTCCCATTTCCATTCCGGGATTGGTAGAGGTTGTAATAATCCTATTGGGTGTTGGTGTTCTGCTTTTACCTGTTGGCATTCTATGCATTTGTCTAGGTACTCGGCTATGTCTTTCTTCAACCGAGGCCAGTAGAATTGTTTCCTAGTGGTCGTGATCATTTTTTGGTATCCTGGATGACCAGAATAGCGTCTTTTATTTAGTTCATCCAGTATGAACCTCTTCAAGTCGTCACAGTCTGGGATATACATTCTTCTTCTGTAAGTGAACAGACCTCCTTCCTACAATGTCCCTTTCCAAATAGGAGCTCCAAAAAAGGAAGCTTAATGGTCTAAACCACCCCGTTAGACTATAGCCAGGGCCAAAGAGGGGTAAACAGGGTTACTAGAGGTCACTCTAGTCACAGGT
>JZKD02S2402385.1:305291-331047 GCA_000966675.3 Picea glauca
TGCTCCCATATTCTGGGTATTATCTTTTAGTTGCTTATTTGTATTCCGGCTAAGATCCTTTTGTCTTTTGATCTAGCCAAGTGTTGTTATTTTATTCAGCCGCAGTTGCTTATTTTCCAGCTAAGATCCTTTGTATGTTGATCTAGTCGAGTATTGTCAGTTATTCAGCCACATTCGGCCATTTTGTAATCCACAAAGATATCATAATACAAAATTGCATTCCTTTGTCGCATTTATTATTTGTATGATCATTTATATGCTGTAAACCTTTGATCCTACACACACACATTAGCAGCGTTTCCCAGACTAGCCAAGTCAAGAACATTACACTTCCATCATTTGGTAGCCTCCATACTTTATCTCGGTGGGTTCTTGCTGTAGGTACGAGGTCACAGTCTGGAAGAATGTGTCTGTCTCTTGTGCATTCCTGACTCTTTCCTTGACATCCGTCTCGCAGGTGCTTACTTCTACTAGGTGAATTGTTTTCATACTTCTGCTAAGGGCATCAACCACCCTATTTTCCTTTCCTTTAATGTGTTTGATTTCAAAGTCAAACTCTTTAAGGAGGGCCATCCACCTAGCTTGTCTAGCATTGAGCTTTGGTTGGTCAAACAGATATCATAGTCCACAGTGGTCTGTCCTAAGTACAAATTTTCTTCCTAAGAGGTAATGCCTCCACATTTTCAAGGCGTGCATTATGACAGCCAGCTCTAGGTCATGGGTCACATAGTTGACTTCGTGCTCATTGAATTTTCAAGATTCATAGCAGACCACACTTCCTCCTTACATAAGGACTCCTCCGAACCCTTCCTTACAGGCATGCACATGAGGAAGTCATCTTACGAATCCACGATCTTCAACACGGGCGCATGGGTCAGTAGATGTTTCATGGTTTGAAATCTTTCTTCACGTTTATTTGTACACATGAATTTTGTCCCTTTCTTCTAGAGGGCAGTGATTGGACAACCAATCTTGGAGAATCCTTTTATAAATCTCCTATAGTATCCTGCTAATCCCATAAAGGATCTGATATCCGAAACATCCTTTGGGGTAGGCCATTCCATGATAGACCTGATTTTGTTAAGGTCTACTGCTACTCCTTCTTCGGATAGAACATGGCCTAAGTAATGTATTTGCTTCTGGAAGAGTTCACATTTGTTGAATTTGGCATAGAGTTGATGTTCTCTTAGCACTTGCAGCACAAGTCTAAGATGCTCTTCATGCTCTTCTCTATTCTTGGAGTAAATTAATATATCGTCAATAAAAGCAATCGCAAATTTGTCTAGGAATTTGCTGAGTACATTGTTCATCAAGCACATGAAAGTGGCAGGGGCATTGGTTAACCCAAATGGAACTACCACAAACTCATAGTGACCATACCTCATCCGGAAGGTAATTTTATGGATGTCTTCACCCTTAATTCGGACTTGATGGTATCCCGACCTCAAGTCACTCTTTGAGAAAATAGACGCACCCCCCAATTGATCGAACATGTCATTGATCCTGGGCAAGGGGTACTTGTTCTTTATGGTTACCTTATTGAGTTGTCTATAATCTATACACAGTCTAAGGGTACCATCTTTCCTTTTCAAAAATAGGACTAGTGCTCCCCATGGAGACATGTTGGGCTGGATATAGCCCTTATCCATCATTTATCTTAATTGCAATTTGAGTTCAACTAACTTGGGTGTGCTCATCTGGTAGGGTGTCCTAAACACTGGCACCGCTCCCAGTGCAAGTTCTATCGAGAAGTCTATGTCTCTTCTCGAAGGTAGACCCAGTACCTCTTCCAGAAACACATCTTTGTATTCTCTTAGGGTAGGGTGGTTTTCGAGGCTTGGTTTGTCATCTTCAATAGTTTTCAACACCTGTATTGCATATAGGGGACATCCTTTTCAGAAATACTTTCTCATTTGCAGAGCTGATATTTGTCTCACCAAGAAAATTTTTTGGATCCCTTGAAGGGTTATCCTTTTCCCTTCTTTACTTACACATTCTAAGGTTTTATGGTAAAAGTCCAATCTGGCTTTATGGGCGGCTAGCCAGTCCATACCAATCAACAGATCATACGATCCCAAGGGTAATATGTTAAGGGTTACTTGTGTGGGGAATTCACCCAACATTAATTGGCAGCTTGGTCTGACCTCTGCTACCCTTCTTTTGGTGCCAATGGCTAACTGTACCAACCGTGGCTTGGCAGGTTTTTGTGGCTGTAGTTTACACTTATCAACAACCTTAAGGGATATATAACTCAAATTTGAACCAGGGTCAATCAAAATAGACACTAGATGGTTGGAAATCATACCTTCTATTTCCACCACTAAAGCTTGGTGGTCAACTTGGTATTATCCAAGGCTACATAAATTTGCGGCACACTCCTGGCCACATCATTGATGGTGGTAGCTTCCTGGATGTTATAAATTCTCCGACTATTTTTTTGTCGGTGTGGGCAGTCTCTCAGTAGATGTTCTTCTCCGAAACCCTAGCATTTCAAAGGTTCTCTCTTTGGGTTATCATTCTTCATTGGTATGAATCCAGAAGTTTTATTTCCACCCAAGGAGGGAAAATTTTGCTGGTGTACACTCCGAGATGGGAAGCTCATTCTTGGGTTCTTCTTATAGTTCTTAAATCCTGGGGATTTAATCCCTTTTTAATGAAATCTCGAACTATTTTTCTATGTCCATCCTTTGCAAGGTTCTATTCGATGTCCAAGTTGTTCATGACAATAGGTTGCCTTTCAGATAGTGCCTTCTAGGGTCTTTGGCTCATCAAATTCAATTCTATTCCGATAGTCCTTAGGTAGTCCGCTGATGAAGCGTTGTACCTTTTCCTTTTCTGCTTTGATATAAGGTACATACCTCAACAAATCCAGGAATTTGTTGACATATTCTTCTATAGTGAGTTGTCCCAGTTTGAGTTCATAAAAATCTTTAGTCTTCTCGTCAAAATATTTTTCCGACAAATACTTCTTCTAGAAGTATTTCTCAAATTTCTCCCAAGACAGGTCGTCTTCACGAACCCATTTCACATTCTTAAGGTCTTCCCACCAAATGGAAGCCTTTCCGTTCAAGTTGAAGGTGGCCACTCGGGCCTTCAAATTTTCTGAGAAGTCATGGACTTTGAAATACTTATTTAGTCCAAGCAGCCAGGCCTCTACTTCCTCTCCCTTATTTATTTCACCGTCGAAGGAGGGTGGTTTGGCCTTCCTGAATTCTTCGAATTTATGACCCTTGGAAAGCTTTCGCTTCTTCTATCTTCTTCGGAAATAAGAACTAGTTCTGCTACTATAAGAGCCCTCTGAACCGCCAGCTTCCTTCCCAGAGGAATCGCCCGCCGCTTGTCCTTTACCTCTGGCATGGACCTTTTTTGAGGTGCTCCTCTCAGTGTTGCCATTGATATGACCATGTTTCTATACCTCAGGTTCATGTTGCATTTTTCTTTGTAGGTCGGATAAGCTTTGCAGTAAAACTGTGTTAATTTCTATTTGCTTTTCTTGCTCTTTCATCATCCTTTCATTGTCAGCCTTGCAACTCTGTAATTCGACCATGAGGCTCCTCACGGTCTCAGCTAGATCTGGAGGGGTCCCTACCGCCCTCCTTTCGTCAGATTCTTCGTCTCTATTGTGGGAGCCCTCCCCCACTTCATGGCGAGTCACCATTCTATATGTCTGTAATTTCCCGCGGTTGATATTCCGCTTGTGTGCAAGACAAAACAAACACTGGTTGTTAGTCAATGTTTATATTCATTTATAACCAGTACATAATTCATTTTTTTCACATGCACAGTCACAATAGGAGTTTTCATTCTTAACCTCGAATTGTGATTAAGAAGGTTAAGATAGGGGGGGGAGGGGTTACTCCTTTTAGGAGTGTTTCAAACGGAGCTCTTGCGCAACTCGTTCATGAGCCCAAGTAGGCCAAGTGTTGTAACCATGCTCTGATACCAATTTGTAACACACCCACTACGAGAACTAAGATTTTTTGGCTTTTTCCTTCTTTTCACTGAGGAACATAATTCCTCGAATACCTATGGGGCCTGATACAGACCCTTCCATCCCTTATCTATACTCATATGATCGTCAACTATGACCATAGGCCTTATCGGAGAGGTGCTCATTGTCTTTCGCGATTCGGGAAATCGTGAAGCATGCATTTTCCTTTCTCTCTTCTCTTTCGAAGGGTTGAAACCTGAATCGGATCTAACCGTTTAACGATATTAACAACAACCCAGGTTAAGTCCGGGTACTCTACCCTTCGGGATTTCGCATACTGGAATTTCGGGAGGTGCAATGACAGGAGGACTTACCGTCAGGTATCTCGGGTGCCGAAACACCGAAACACCATATCTCGTCTGCACTATTATTATTTCGGGGTTTCGCACTTCGGGCTTTCGGGACTGGCGGGTATGAGAGATCTTGCCAATAGGTATCTTGGACATCGAATTACCGAAACCCCCAATATTATCCGTGCTAAGCCATTTCGGCACTTCCCCTTTTGGGATTTTGCATTAAGTGAGAACAAATGGTCTCGCTCCTAGGTTTCTCGGAAGCCGAAAACTCCGAGTCATCAAAACTCTAAACACGCTCCACTATTTCAAGGTTTCCTCCATCGAGATTTCACAAATTGGGGTTTCAAGACTGGCGAATACATGGGGACCGCACTTAGGTACCTTGGGTGATAAAATACTGAAGTCTAATAACTTCTCCACACCATATTTTTTGGGACTTCGTAAGTCAGGATTTCGAGACTTGCGAGTACAAGGGAAACTTACCCTTGGGTCCTCCGTGTTCCAAAAATCCCAAAATGTCGAATCAAGTAACACTATACTAATTTGGGATCTCGTGAGTCGGGTTTCACATATCAAAACTTCGCAATACAAGAGACCGAAGCTTCATGCTCCTCGACAACCCGAATGCCGAAAAGCCGATACTCTCGCTCATCATACACTTGACCAAATTCTGGTTTTCGCAATTCATGATTTCGCAACTAGTGGGTACAGGGGAACTTATCCTTGAATATTTCGGATCCCGAAATACCGAACATCAATACTTTCCCATGCTGGTCCAATTCGGGGTTTCGCGAATCAAAGTTTCGTGACGTGCGCCGACAAGAGGTCTCGCACCTAGATCTTCTGGAAGCCAAAACTTCTGAAATACAAACTCTTAAACCTATGCATCTATTTCAGGATTTCACCCATTAGAATTTCACAAGTCGAGGTTTCAGGTCTTGCGAGTATAGGAGAACTCGCACTTAGGTACCCCTGGTGCCAAAACTCCAAAAACTCATAACTTACCCACACGCTAGCATTTCGGGACTCCATATGTCGGGATTTTGCGAGTCGTGAGGACAAGGGTTCTTACCCTCTGATATCTCATGTGCCAAAAATCTGAAACGCTTACCGACTGCCATGTGTACTCTACAACTGGACTGTCCAGGTACTCCCATGGGTCTTGGAATTGACGGTACCGATTTCTTCTCTACTTACGAAGGTTAAAAGCGGTCGAGGCATTAATTCTTGCGTTCCTTCATCCAATTTAACGGTCGTAACAGATCTTAGATCCTCCGAAAGGATCTCATTCATGCATTTAGCAGGAGAAAGGGTATCCTGGGTACCGAAGCACCGAAAGGTCCCTAATTCATCCACACGCTGTCATTTTAGGATTTCGCGGGTCGGGGTTTCGAGACTCGCACCTAGGTACCCCGGGTGTCGAAACTCTAAAATATTGAAGTCTAAGAATACCATTCTTTCCCGTGCAGGATTTTAAAAACTACGCCATTAATTCCTTCTTCAGGCCCTTGGGTAAATTTCACCAGGTTTGAAGACCTGACTGGAAGGTCCTCTTAAAATCTCTGAGCTATTAGCTTCTTTGACTAGTAATGAGAAAGCTTGAGGTTTTTACTATGACGATAGTCCTTTATATTCACTTACCCTGGCTTTATAGGGTGAGGCGAATTTCCCAAAAGGGTGTCCTTGTGAGGAAATCTATCCAGGGAAACACGAGAGACAATTAAGGGAAACAACCTCCCGAGAACAAACTTAAAAACTAGATTCGTTCAAACACCTATATCTATATATATATAAGATGAATGTGATCATTCCAACATAATCATGCAACCACCATTCCGATCAAAACACCATGCAAACATTTCTACACAAAAACCATTTATAAGTGTTCAAACCATGAGCATACATTCCAAGATATTTAAATTCAAGATACAAGATATAACACTTATCAGAAAAACACCAGGTGATGCAACTGCTAAGAGGGGTGCTCGTTTCCACCCAACCATAGGCTCAACGAATCCGAATGGATTTACCACTAGCCACCCCCAAGATAGACCACGATGCTTGAGACTCTCTGCCTCTATTCTTCAATGATCGAGAAYGAAGATTACTCTCTTTCTTCTCTTCTATCACTCACTCTATATTTTTGTTCCAGAGTTCTTCCGATCTCTCCCTGTGATCTCTCCCTCATGTTCCCCTTACACACCTTTTACCTGCCTTTTCTTTTTCGGCAAGGTTGCGTGTGGCACAAATTTACCCGTGGTGGTCAGGTCTGAGGCCTCCACGGATGGGCGGTTCACCCCCATCCCTCATTAACTCATGAGGAGCCTCTTCACCTACCAACCTGGCGAGTAATTCATTTCAGGGCCAGCGAGCCACTCTTGGTTATCTGGGCTAGTGAAGACCAAATATGGTTTGGTTCGGTGGAAGTTAACACCACCATTCCAGGTCCCTTCCACCTCCTTTCTTTAGCCATCCTTGCCTCTTTGTCAACACATCCCCCTCTCAGTAGTCCTGCAATATATATATATATATATATAATGTTAATTTACATTCGTCGACCTTGTATACTAAGGTCCATTCAAAATCACACATTCACATCTTTGAGTCTGCCATAGTTCCTGGCCAGTATAGTTATTTTTACAGACTAGGGGAAACAGGGTGTTACACCCTCCTAGGGTGGCACTTCGAAGCTTCAACTAAGCTAAGCTTCATATATGATTAACAAACAATATTCAGATTATCTACTAGTCTAAATACCATGGAACTAAGACTGATTAACTAGATTGGTATCTATTTTACCAGTGTAAGAATTCCCATAACTAGTACCTTGTTATTACTTGTACGCACAACTGCTTATACTGATTGCACTCATAGTAATCTCCATATCTATTGCACTCACTCATATTCTTAGTTATACTAGTAAGCTTTGATCACTCATTAGTGTTTCTATTGATTAGCTCGTGTACAAACCACTTCTCATATTTGATTACGGATTTGCTTACACTGATTGGTTAGGATAAGTAGATCAATTACACTTATATCTCTATAAGCATGCCAAATAGGTGAATAGATCGTATGCCCCAAAAGGGACAGCACTACGAACAAATGCAACGAAATTTTATATAATGTTTTACACTAGAGTGCATTTCTTATTTCCTATAATTGGGGACCATATTCTTCCTCCCCAATCTGAGTTTTGGTCAAGTCCTAAAAAAATTAGAGAATGTATTCGAAAAAATTTTGACCACTGGTAGGAATGGTTTTTGGATCTCGAACAACTATGGTAGCTTAGCCTGATAAGACACCAATTACAACCCAAGAAGTTATAAGTACCTGTGCATGAACTTGAAACCCCCCTATTTGCCAATTAAAATGTTGACCCACCTCCACATTGGATATCTTGTAGATATGATTCAGTGTGCTAATAGGAGATCCTACGATATCCATATCCATATTTCCTCCTTGTAAAGATTCACTTAAAGAAGAAAATAAATTATTTTTGTCGAATGAGGGATTCCTCAATTATTGTTGGATCGACTGCATAACCAAGAAGAATCAATAGCTAATAATGGTAGGTCTACTGCTGCTCCTAGATCACATATCGAGTTAGACATGTTTACGCCAGACAAATGAAAGACAAGTTCACCAAAAAGAGGTTGAGCCAAGTTAGTTTCCAACATACGCTAGAGAGAGGGAGCACATCATTGGCCAAGAGGAGAAAGATGAAATTACTGGCCAAGAGATGCCCCCCAAGTTACCAATGATATCGGGCAAGGTGGTGGAAGTTACAAGAGTATACACTGTACAACCAAAAGAACCAAACTAATTTACCCATGGAACCCTTCCTTGTGGAGGGACCTTCATGGGATTCCCAAAAGGATGAACCTTTTGGGGAAAAAATCCTCTCAGACAAGTATGGTCCTTCCAACAGGACGATTGAGCTATCTTACCTTCCCGGACATAGCCAAGGAGGGGTCGTTATGTGGAATTACAATCTTATAGGCTGAGAAGCCCAATGGAGGATCCAACATGCTAAGGCCAAATACCATACCTTGTTAGGGCGTATACCTACCCCTGAAGCTTGGGTTAAGATGATAGAGGAGGGGACCAACACATTCTCAGGGAAATCCATTTATCTATTCAAAATCTTTTATATATATCCATGCCTTCAGTAACTGCCCAAAGGGAGAGGAAAGAGTCCAAAATATAGGCAAAATTCAAAACTAAAAGTTTGAAGTAATCAGGATCTCTTCCCCACCTCTTCCTCTATTTCATAACACTCCTTCCCCGTCTTACTAGGCGTTAGGCCCTCCATTCCATTCTATTCGGAAGAGCCTACCAACTTGCCTTCCTTTCTTCCTCTGAATCTCTGAAGCTAATCCGGGAGATGTTTTCTATTTTGATTCCTGTCTCTCGGAAAGAGAAGCTAAATTAAGTTCCCAGTTAGGTGAGAGGAGTTTTACTGCTCTACCAATAGTTGAGACTCAAGCTGGAGATGTTTCAACTTATATTCCCACTAATGCAATTTCCATTACCGATGGAAAAATATTTTCATTGATCGATCTATTCAATGTCAGGATCCGACCTGCTATTAATGTGTCTATTTCTATATCTAGGCCTGCTATTAATGTGGGTATTTCCGTATCTAGAGTAGGATCCATTGCTCAAATAAAAGCTATGAAAAAGGTAGCTGGAAAATTAAAATTAGAGTTAGCTCAATTTGCAGAGTTGGAAGCTTTTGAACAATTTGCTTCCCATCTTGATAAAGCTACTCAAGATCAGTTGGCAAGGGGTCAACGATTATGTGACCTCAAACAATCTCTGTCGGCTCCTTTGAAAGTAGAAGAACAAATAGCCACTATGTATATTTGAACGAATGCATACCTGGATATATTAGAGATAGCACAGGTGAAAAAAATTCTCATTCGGTTACGCTGTCACTTTGCCCCTACTATTCATGAAAGCCTCGCCAAGTGCTCTAATGCTTATTGAATAATATAAAGAGGGGGGGAATGGTGAAACACATAGGAGGCTACACATGACAAAAGGCTCTTATCGATTGAACCAGGTTCAATAATGAAATAATGGGGCTCCCTTACTTAAGAAGGTAGGGGGCTCCTTTCTTGCAATTATTTGGTGTAGAACAAGAAATCAATCAAAACGCAAGAAGTGAGTCTAGTTCCAGTGGATTTGTGAGTAGGCTTGGCTCTTCCCAATACAGCTAGGTTGGATTCAAATAGTTGGATTCTGGAAAATGGGTTGATGGTGGATTCTGGATTTAAATGAGAAACAAAGAATACAAAGAAAGAGTAGAAATCGTATTCAGTATATTGAGTATATCAAAAAAGAGTACTTTGAGAAAAGGGAAAAGAACTAAGCTAAATAGGCTCAAGAAAATGAAGAAACGAAAGTACAACTGGCCAGGACAACTAGCAGTGTACAGTCAGACTGTTGAGGTTACATTATATTTAACACTCCCTCTTAAACTCAACAGTGACAAACATCGACACTCATAATGCCCAAGTGTTGTCTCTGAAAATCAAAAATAGATTTTCCTAGTGGCTTTGTGAAAATATCTGCGAGCTGATCTCGAGACCCACAGAATTTAAGTGCTATGTCACCATTATTGACGAGATCGTGAATAAAGTGAAAGCGAGTGTCAATATGCTTTCTTTTCTTGTAAAACACATCATTTTTGGATAGAGCAATTGCTGAGGTGTTGTCATAGAAGATAGGAGTTGGCTCCTTTTCTGTGTGTGACATATCATTCAATATTCTTCTCAGCCACTCATCTTGACAAGAAGCTGAGGTAGCAACGACATACTCTGCATCTGTAGAAGATATTGATACAATGGGTTGCTTCTTTGATGCCCATGAAATCAGGTTCGTGCCCAGGTGAAAAATATGTCCTGAGGTGCTCTTTCTGTCATCTAGGCTACCTGCAAAATCACTGTCTATGTAACTAGAGAGATGATTATCATCAGAATGAGTGTACCATAAGCCGAAATTGAGATTTCATGCAACATATCTCAAAATCCTTTTCTCCATCTTCCAGTGAGAATCTTTGGGGGATTCCATAAACCTGGAAACAAGGTTGGCTGCATACATAATATCAGGCCTAGTTGTTGTACGATACAACAAACTGCCTACTAAACTTTTGTACAGGGTAGAATCCACTGTAGGTCCTTCATCTTGCTTGCTCAATTTTGTGCCTAGGGGTATAGGAGTTTCTGTTGGATTGCAGTCTTCCATGCAGAATATTTTGATGATGTCTGTTGCATACTTTTGCTGACAGACAAAAATGCCTTTGGTTGATTAATCAACCTCAATACCCAAAAAATATTTCATTATGCCAATATCTGTCATCTCAAACTCAGATTGCATGGCATGTTTAAAAATTGTTAACTCAAGATTTCCAGTATATCTCATGTCATCAACATATAAACATACAATCAAAATTTTACCGTGCTGATCTATTTTGGTGTATAAAGTTGGCTCATTTTGGCTTCTGCTGAAACCACTTTTGATCAAGTAAGTGTCAATTCTGTTGTACCAAGATCTTGGAGCTTGTTTTAAGCCATGCAAGGCTTTCTTCAACCGATATACTTTGGTTGGTTGTTCTTTGACTTCAAATCCAGGTGGCTGATCCACATAGACCACTACTTCTAAGACACCATTTAGGAAAGATGACTTGACATCCATCTGCTATACTTGTCATTTGTGTTGAGCTGCTATGGCTAAGAGAGTCCTTACAGTGTCTAACCTTTCTATTGGAGAAAAAGTTTCACCATAATCAGTACTTGGTTGTTGTGAGAATCCTTTGGCAACAAGTATTGCCTTGTTCTTTTCAATCTGCCCCTTTTCATTGAGTTTAGTTTTGTAAACCCACTTGACACCAATACTTTTCTTGTGTCTGGGCAAATCAACAAGATCCCATGTCTTTTTCTTCTCAATGGATTCAATCTCTTGGTTCATGGCTTGAACCCAATGTGGCTTCTTAGCTTCCTCTTTAAAAGATGTAGGTTGACATGACATTAAAGAAAAAAGGTTGTGATGTTTAATGTCATCCAACTGCTGATGGATTTCTCTCAAACTTCGAGTTCTCTGATTTTGAATTTCAGAGGACGAGTCTCTGCTTGAAGTTGAGTTATCCTGAGAGTTATCAGATTTTCCTTGTACCTGCAATCTTGGAAGGGCAGGTTGAGGTATCGGTTGTCCTGAGTCTTCTACGTTTTCAGGACTGGGCAACAATGGATTTTGACTTTCCATTTGTTGATTTTCAGATTCATTCCAGAGTTGATTTTCCAGAAATTTTACATCTCTGCTGAGAATTAGTTTCTTTGAGATTGGATTGTAAAGCCTGTAAGCTTTTGATGTTTCGCTGTATCCAGTAAAGATACATTTCTCACTTCTGTCATCTAGTTTCTTCCTTAATTCAGAAGGTATGTGAGCATATGCTATGCATCCAAATGTCCTTAGATGAGCAACATTTATCTTTGTCCCACTCCATGCTTCTTGAGGGACTTTCATCTTGAGATTGGTGGTTGGAGATCTATTCAAGAGATAGACTGAGCATGCTACAACTTCAGCCGAAAAAGTATTTGACAGACATTTCTCTTTGAGTAGGCTTCTTGCCATGTTCATTATTGTCTAATTTTTCCTTTCAGCCACCCCATTCTGTTGTGGAGTATATCTGGTTGTAGTTTGCATGATGGTGCCTTGTGATTTGCAGAAATTTGCAAATTATTTGGAGCTGTATTCTCCTCCTCCATCTAACCTGATTGCTTTTACATATTTTCACTCTGTTTTTCATCTTCTACTTTGAATTCTTTGAAATTTGCAAAAGTTTCAGACTTGTGTCTGAGAAAATAGATCCATATTTTCCTGCTAAAGTCATCAATAAATGTTAGAAAATAAAAGATACCACCTTTTGAATTTGTTTGCATTGGGCCACACAGGTCAATGTGAACAAGTTTGAGATGTTGTTTGGCTTGAGTGGAGGACTATGGAAAACTAGTTCTCTTATGTTTTCCAAGTATGCAAGACTCACATGGGGGATTTTGTTCTTTGAAGATAGGGAGACCTTTGATCATGGGGTGTTTCTGTAGAAGACTTAGACTCTGAAAGGGTAGATGTCCAAATATTATATGCTAAACCATAGTTTCATTGGGGGTGGATGCACTTTGTGCATGTGTTTGGATCAGATTTGCAGTTCTGAGGGTCAGGGGAAACATCCTATTCTAAGTCATGTGGATTTAAAAAATCAATTTTCTACTGGGGGTTTTATCATATATCCTGCATGAGGCTCCCTCAAAACGTACCTTATAGGCATGTTCAATGCGCTATCCTACACTTAACAGATTATGTTTCAGATCTGGAACATGATAGACATTGTTTATGTCTTTCTTTACATGTTGTTTAGTAAGAATATGTACAGTTCCTTTTCCTTGAACTTTGACTAAGGAAACATTTCCAAGTTTAATATCAGAAGAAATTGAAGAATCAATGCATGAGAGTAAATCTTTGTTACCTGTCATGTGATTGTTGCATCCACTGTCCAGCAACCAGAGATCTTTATGTTGTTCTTCAGTCTTGTGATAAGAGAGAAACATACCTTTGGAGGTTTCTCCTTCATGATGTGAGATATGTGCTCTGCCTAAAAGTTGATCTGTGTGCTTCTTCCAACATTTGGATTCATAGTGTCCAAACCTTTTACAGTAATAGCATTGTATGCTTGATTTGTCATTTGATCTTCTCCCTCTACCTCTTTGAGGCTGGAAACTCTGATTCTGGTTCTATTGTCTGTGACCTTGGAAATTTTGATTATGGTTCTGTTGTCTGTGACCTCCACTTGAGTGTTGGTTACTTGTAATGCTCCCTCTTCCTTGGTGACCTCTACCTCTTCCTCTGCCTCTCCCTTTGATGAAAGAGAATTGAGTTTTGAAGGCATTAGCGTTTGACTCATCTGTGAGATGCAGTCTAGTCTTGTGTGTCAACAGGGAACCAATTAGTTCATCTATTGAAAGATGTGTTTCAACGTGACAGATCCTTGGATTCAAGGATTGCTGTAACGATCGTTTTGAATTTCTTTGGTAAACTTCTGAGGACTTTCTCAACAATGTGTTGATCAGGGATGGCTTCACCGGTCAATCTGATCTAGTTCACGATTCCCATGACTCTAGTCATAAACTGATCAACATTTTCAGACTCTGTCATTCTTGAAGTCTTGAATTGCGTCTGCAAGGTCTACAGTTTGACTATTTTGACCCTATCATTTCCTTGGTAGGATGATTTAAGGATGTCCCATGCCTGTTTTGAAGTAACAATGCCTGTGATTTTTGAGAAAATCGAGTCATCCACTGAATTTTGAATCCAGAATTTGGCTTTATTCTCTTTGTTCATCTGTGTTGCCTAAGAAGTTCTTTGTTGGTTGGTCATGGAAGAAAGTCTGCTAGATCTGGTTCCACATATCCAAGATCCACTGGATCCCAACACTCTTTTGCTTGCAAGAAGGATCTCATTCGAAGAGACCAAAACTCATAATTCTTTCCAAGAAGAATCGGTCCTTGAGGTGATCCTAAATTGCTAGATGTGGCCATCTTTAAAAAATTTTAACACAATAGAAAAATAATTGATAGAAAATTTTGTGTTTACCTGTTTCCTGCGCGAAAATCAGGTCTTCGAATTTCTTGAAGTGACTTCAAACCGAAATACGTGGTTTAGACTACTTCTTTGACTTCGATTTGGTTGGATCTGACTATCCGAGTGAAAGAACTACTGATTCAGGGCTCTAAGCTTTGTTATTTTGTAACTGTAGCAACTGTAATGGCGGAATCGGTCCAAATGCGAACTCAGCTCCACACGAAAAAGCACTGAGCGCGAGCTCCTTCCTCACGTGACCACTACCTGTGACCACTGGATTAGCTCACAAAGAGCACGTCGCGTTTCGCGACCTCAACAGTATAGGTGTGTGAGCCACTCCTGACTCTCCAACTCCTGAACTCGGAAAGGGGCTTAACGAGCACTCAAATCCTCTCGTATCCTTCCTCCACACGACCACGGTGCTATGACCACGATCCACTTTTCAGGATTTTGCGATTTGCGAAGTTGCGATGCAACTCCAACCTTTCCTCCTTGGAATCTCGAAATCTGAAACTCCGATCTATCCTTTGTTGCGTATCGACGGTCTAGATCCTCCTATGATCTGATGGTCTAGATCCTTTCGGGATTTCACAGATTGGTATTTCGCGACCTTTGAACTCTCGTCATGATGTTATCCAAACCCCGAACTCCAAAATGCCGAAATTTCGGAGCCTCCCAAATCAATGGTTCATGGTCCTCTTGATCTGACGACTCAGATCACGTAGGATATTTGCGTGTTGTGAGTTCACTGAACTCTCACCTCTGATTTCCCGGTAGCCGAAATCGCGATAGGGCTGGATCAACGATCTAGATCTTTGCTCAATCAACGACTGTGATTATTTAGTGATTTTGCATATCGTTGGTTTTTGAAACTCTGTTGGTTGACTCCATCGAGTGGCGAGTCAACGAAGTGATGAATGCTTGCCACGCATTCCTTCCAATGGGCGGTTCAGATGATGTCGGGTTTTTGCAACTTGCGAGCTCCAAGTCACGAGCTCCTTCACATGGTCGACTTCTGAAATGCTGATATTTTGGGGCATCCAAATAGGACGGTTCTCTTTCCTCTGGATCTAGCGGTCCAGATCTTGTCGGGATTTCGCGTTTCGTGAAGTCGAAGGATGGTGCACCTCTGTCCTCCTGATTCCCAATTTCCCGATCACGTCAAATCGACGGCTCACGATCTTTCTTGATCCAATGGCTCAAGTCGAGTCGTAATTTCGTGATTCCCGAATTTTCACTGCAGTGTGCTCTGACCTTTACTCCATGCGAATTAGCGAAATACCTTTACTCCTTGATGGACGGTCCCAAAGATTTCGGGATTTCACAACTTTGCAAGTCGACTTTTCTACTGTGCATTCCAGAGGTCTAAGCCTTGTGCACTTTCTCCCCGATCCGATGACTATCGGTCCTCTGCGCTAAATCTGATGGTCTAGATTTAATATCCTACGCTTTGCGAGTTGAATGGTCCCGTCGTTATCCTCCATGCAACTTTGCTTGATCCAACAATTGTCAGCTATATGCACTAGATCTAACGGATGAAAATATTTTTTCTTTTCTGCGTGCTCCTCATCCTTTATGAACTCGATCAATGGCTCAGATCTATTCGCAAGACCGATCTTACAGCTGCATCTGCTTGTCCTTTGCTTCTTTGTCTTGTCCTTTGGCACTCTTTGCAGAATTCTCTCCGTAAGATTGAATTTCACAAATTCTTTAAAGAACTTACGAAGTTTTTCTCTTCTGCAGCTCTGTTTTCTCAATCTTTTACGAGTTTCACGATTCTTTGCCTTCTACAACTCAGTTTCCTCAATCTTTTATGAATTTCATGATTTTTTGCCTTTTGCAGCTCTGTTTCCTCAAACATTTGAGCGTATTGCACTTTGCTTCCTCGCGTTTGTTTTCTGCAGTGATCTTTTGAGAAGATGGCGGACTGCAGATTTCTCTCCAGGCTTTTTGAAGAATCTGCATCCCGTGCTCTCGTTCACAGTGTAAGCTCTTCGCTACTTAGTATCGGGCTGCTCTCCAGTCTGTGTGAAGAGGCTTACGTCTGAAGCTCTAATACCATGATAAAATGAGAAACAAAGAATACAAAAAAAGAGTAGAAATCGTATTCAGTATATTGAGTATATCAGAAAAGAGTACTTTGAGAAAAGGGAAAAGCGCTAAGCTAAGTAGGCTCAAGAAAATCAAGAAACGAAAGTACAACTGGCCAAGACAGCTGGCAATGTACACTCAGACTGTTGAGGTTACATTATATTTAACAGTAATCAGGGTCTCTTCCCCACCTCTTCCTTCATTTCATAACACTCCTTCCCCGTCTTACTAGGCATTAGGCCCTCCATTCCATTCTATTCGGAGGAGCCTACCAACTTGCCTTCCTTCCTTCCTCTGAATCTCTGAAGCTTATCCAGGAGATGTTTTCTATTTGCATTCCTGTCTCTCGGAAAGAGAAGCTAAATTAAGTTCCTAGTTAGGTGAGAGGAGTGTTATTGCTCTACCAATAGTTGAGACTCAAGCTGGAGATGTTTCAACTTATATTCCCACTAATGCAATTTCCATTACCGATGGACAAATATTTTCATTGACCGATCTATTCAATGCCGACGTGCTATTAATGTGTCTATTTTCGTATCTAGACCTGCTATTAATGTGGGTATTTCCATATCTAGAGTAGGATCCACTGCTCAGATAAAAGCTATGAACAAGGTAGCTGGAAAATTGAAATTAGCGTTAGCTCAATTTGCAGAATTGGAAGCTTTTACACAATTTGCTTCCCATCTTGATAAAGCTATTCAAGATCAGTTGGCAAGGGGTCAACTATTACATGAGTTGCTCAAACAATCTTAGTCGGCTCCTTTGAAAGTAGAAGAACAATTAACTACTATTTATATCAGAACGAATGGATACCTGGATATATTAGAGATAGCACATGTGAGAAACGGTTACACTGTCACTTTGCCCCTACTATTCATGAAAGCCTCGCCAGGTGCTCTAACGCTTATTGAATAATATAAAGAGGGGGGGAATAGTGAAACGCACGGGAGGCTACGCATAACAAAAGGATCTTATCGATTGAACCCAGGTTCAATAATGAAATAATGGGGCTCCCTTACTTAAGAAGGTAGGGAGCTCCTTTCTTGCAATTATTTGGTGTAGAACAAACCGTCAATCAAAACGTAAGAAGCGAGTCTAGTTCCAGTGGGCTTTGTGGGTAGGCTTGGCTCTTCCCAATACAGTTAGGTTGGATTCTGGAAAATGGGTTGATGGTGCTCTCTGGAGGAAAGATAGATGCAGCGCATGCACAGGTGAGTTTTCCTCCGCTCGTAGCTCTGATCCCCATGATTCATATGTTCCCCGATCGATCGCTTTCTCTGTTTGTTTTAAACCAATTATTAATTTTTGGCAAAACAAAAAGCTTAGAATGGCAGGTTTGATATCAGTCGATAATTAGTGTTTCTCCGCCTCCTGTAGTGTCAGTAGTTCCAGCGTTGTCAGCCTATACCCCACCCGTACCGAATGAATAACATAGAATAATACTACTCTAGTAGGGTTGTTGGTTTAACCTGAACTGGTTCTGCTCACACTCGTCCATTGATTCCGATTCCAATAGCTCTATTCTGCGGAAGTACATTTTCATTACCCTTTCCCATGGGGTGACAGGCCACAGGGTACGACTGAACTCATTATTGAGTGGGTGCCTTGATAAAATCGTTGTTTCCCCCAAACAAGAAACCAACACAGATGGAGGGTCGCATTACCTCGTAGGCATTATAAATCGAAGTACTCTAGCAGCTGATATCTGCGATCCTTTTCATTGCTATGTAATCTTGATGGAATGAATGAATCGGGAAGCTTCTAATCACTCTATCCAAGAGCTCTTTGAAGGGAAGGACTTTACCTAGGAATAAAGATGACTAGGGCTCAAAATCCTTCTTACTACAGCGCTATAGCCAAAATATGCTCTCAAAGATCAAGCGAAAGTCGTGTAGCGTTAGCAAAAGTTGGCGTGGGCACATTGATGGGAAACGAGAACAAACCCCCTTCATCATATTTCCTAGCCAGTCACAATTAGGTAAGCAAGGTCGCTGCTTCTCTTTATCCTGGGAAGGACCTATTTGAAATGTTTCCTGGTAGATCAAATTTGAACAATTTTGAGCTGACTAATGGGAGGACCTAGTTCCTGGGCTTCTTCTTTCTCTTCAAAGACCTCATATCACTTTGAAGCTTGAGGTTTCTCTCTTTAAACTAACAAAGCTTGGTTTTTCTGGGCAAAGCCTATGAGTCACTGTGATAAATGCAGGTGACTGAACCTTATATAAGTCAAAGCTATAGATGGAATATCATATAGAATACTATAATCCTCGACCTGTATGCTAACTATTAGAACAAGCCATACAACCACCATCTGTCCCCTGATTTAAGGGTCTGTCCTAGTAGCGAGGCGCATAAGACCCCGACTGGAACGTTGTTCCTCGCTCGTCTGTAAAGAAAGAGAGGTCTGGATTCTTGATAACTTTCTCATTGCTAGCATTTTTACCCACCCCCACACAATACTACAGACCCTGGTTTTTTAAAGAACCTGTTGCACCACTAGAAAACAGACAAAAGCACAAAAAGACAAGGCAATGGACATTGAGTGGACTGGAGCGCATGCTTTTTCATTAAAGAAACGAGAAAAGCAGAAAAAGACAAGGCAATGGATATAACCTGAGTTTCCATTACAGAAAAAGAGAAAAGCAGAGAAAGAGAAATTTCCTTTATAGAAAAAAAGAAAAGCAGAAAAAGAGAAAAGCAACGGATATATAAGTTCTAGCAGTAGGGAGATTGCGCCTGCTTGGATGTAGAAGTTCTTTGATTTTCCTAATTTATCCTATCTGAAGTTTGAACGTGTGCTGCATTTCTTTTTTCAATTCTGAAGAAGCGAAGCCATACGTAATTCCTGTTATTTAATATTCATGATCCCCAGTAGTGTTATTTTATATTTGTCATCCCGAGTAGCCCCTTGAATGTATGTTCCCTTTTAATTTGTTCTAATTATATAATTTTTTAATGTTCAGTGGTGAGGTTACGATCGATTTTCTTACTTCCTTTTGCAAATTATTTTCTCTTTTATTTAATTTTTAGGACAAATGTGATTAGAAGTTTAGCAGATATGGAAACACTTATATTCATAAATTTGTTGTTCATTTGTTTCTGTAATTAAATTTAGGATGTAATTAAATTTAGGAAGGTATTTTGTTGATTTTAGTTTCATTTAGGAGATTGTATGTTGCAATCCACTGGCAACAAATTTATGAGATTGTATATTGCATAGATTAATTTTTATTTCTCTAAATGACTATTCTAGTTTCTTCAAGTTATATTTCTATATTCATGTGTATAGTTAGTGATTATTCATGTGTATAGTTAGTGATTGACTTTTTCCCTGTTGAATACTATTAATAGAGATTGTTTCCACTAACCATCCCATTTCATTTTAAGATTTATTTTCTCTGTTCTGATTTCTTGGCTGCATTCCATTAGAAATTTACAAGAATATTGAAATGTGGAATGATTATTTTTAAAGCTATTTTTAATGTATTCATGAAAATAATATCGGAATGTGGAATGGTTATTTTTAAAGCTATTTTTAATGTATTCATGAAAATTAATTGCTATTCTCAAGTTCATCATCTTAACTGTATTGAAAGATCATCTCATGCATTTTCTTCTTCATCGTAATTTTTGTTATAGTTGTTTCTTTATTCCTCGTGGTTGAGTTTGAGTTTTTCTACTGTATTTTCTGTTAAATATTGTTCATGGGACCATGTCTATGTCTGTTCAGAATCGTTCAGGATCAACTTGTTATCTGTTTGAGTAATGTTAATGAAGACTATTAATTTCATATTCTGGTTTCTTTTACATATTCTTTTCTTTTCTCTCTTACCTTTAATTTCCAATTTCCATGATACAGGTCATTAGAAATTTAGCCAAATATTGGAATGTTTACATTCAGATTTTTCGTGGAAATCAAATGCTACATGAAGAGCATACAGTGGAATCCATAAATGATAATCTCTGATAATTGCTATTGAGTTTTGCATAAGTTGTTTTCTATATCCTGGCATTTCTTTTAATATTTTTTTGCTATGAATTTTGTTTTAAACATCTTTTTTTCTATGAAGAGATCTTATTACGCAGAGATAGAATCTTAATTTTGTTTTAAACATCTTTTTTGCTATGAAGAGATCTTATTACGCAGAGACAGAATCTTGCCAAGATGATGAGAAATGCTTCATAAATTCTTCATCTTTGCAATTACGAGTCATATGGGGTGTTGCTGTGTATTCCTTGTTGTGAATGTCTATGCCATGTTTTCTTTATGTGTGTGATATAGTGTTCATCATCACTATCATCGGTTTTCTGTTTGAACAAGATTCATGGAGAATTTTTTGGGAATGCATGCGATTGGAAATTTAGCTGGAATGTTTACTCTTATACATGTCTTGATTTATTTATACAAATTAAATTATATATGTCTTGATTTATTTATACAAATTAAATGCAATATTCATCAATAAAATATAATGATATTGATTGGTGATAATTTCACTAATTTGTGACATTGAGTTTTGCATGTGTTGTTTTCAATTTTCCAGTATTTTGTTCAAGCCTTTCTTGCTATGCAGAACTTTTAGAGGTGGAACATTGCCAAGATGATGACAAATACCATGTCTATGCTCAGTTTTATTTATGTCCATGTGGAATGGTTTAAGCTAATGTGTTCTCTATTCTCCATTTCAGCAGTGTTGAGGGAGTCTGGACTCTGATTCCTCTAATTTTTTTCCTTTAAAAAGTTGTTGCAAGCTTTAATTTCCAAGATATATGTGCTAAGAAATGTAGCAGAATATTGCAAAGTTTAATCTTATTGTTTTGTTTATGGAAATTAAATGTGATGATGAGGAGATTGAGTTTTTCATTAGCTCTTTTCATTGCAAATAATTTGTTTGAACTATTTTATCTTTTCTTATAATTATATGTCCATGTTTCTAGTGTGTTTTCTTGTTTCTTATAATTTGTTTGAACTATTTTATCTTTTCTTCTAATTATATGTCCATGTTTTTAGTGTTGTTTCTTTTTACATATTGTTTTCTTCCCGACCTTAATTCTTAGGATGCAAGTAATTGAAACTTTAAAAGAATATGATAGCTATTTTCGTGTAATGTTATCCTATCCATATGGAATATGTACATGCTTGTGTGTACTTCTTATCAATGTGACTTTTGTGTGAAAACTAGTCTGGACTCTGTTTCCTCTAATGTTTTTTTTTCCTTTTAAAAAGTTGTTAGCAACCTTTAATTTCCAAGATGCATGTGTTCAGAATTGTAATAGAATATTAGAAAGTTTACTCTGGAGATATGTTGTTGTTTTGTTTATGGAAATCAAATGTGATGGTCATGAGATTGAGTTTCCCATTAGTTGTTTTTACAGCAAATAATTTGTTTGAACTATTTTATCTTTTCTTCTAGTTATAGGTCTATGTTTCTACTGTGTTTTCTTGTTTCTTTTTACATATTCTTTTCTTCCTGACCTTAATTGTCTATGTTTCTACTGTGTTTTCTTGTTTCTTTTTATATATTCTTTTCTTCCTGGCCTTAATTCTTAGATTGGAAGTAATTTAAACTTTAAAAGAATATGATATCTATTTTGTTGTAATGAAATCCTATCTACTGTGTTTTCTTGTTTCTTTTTACATATTCTTTTCTTCCTGACCTTAATTCTTAGATTGCAAGTAATTAAAACTTTAAGAGAATATGATATCTATTTTCTTGTAATGAAATCCTATCCGTATGGAATATGGAATATGTTTATGTTTGTGTGTATTTGTTATCAATGTGGCTTCTGTGAGAACATATATCTATGTTTTTGTGTAATCCTTCTTGATGTGACTTCTATGTCTTCTGTGAGAACATATATCTATGTGTTAGTGTAATCCTTATTGATGTGACTTCTATGTGAACAACAACTTTAATGAGACCTTTTCCTCTAAATTTTTGGTATCATTGTAGCTTAATGAGACCTTTTCCTCTAAATTTTTGGTATCATTGCTGCAGGTTTGTTGCAACATTATATTTTTCAGGATGCATGTGACTTGAAATTCAAGAGAATATTGAAATGCTTACTTTTTAGATTGGTTGTTGTTCTATTTATGAAAGTTAAATGTTATGTTCATTTTTTAGGATGCATGTGATTTGAAATTTAATAGACTATTGAGCTTACTTTTTAGATTGGTTGTTGTTCTGTTTATGAAAGTTAGGTGGGATGTCCATCAAAAAAAATATAGCACTAGTGAATTGGACAAAGTTTGCATTAGTTGTTTTCTATTGTCAATGGTTTGTTTGAAATTTCTTTCCCATGCAAAATTCTTAGAGGTGAAATGCTACCAAGACAATGAGATACTTAACTTTTATTCTTGCACATTTTATTCTCTGTTTGAAATTGTTTTTTTCCTATGCAAAATTCTTAGAGGTGAAATGCTACCAAGATGATGAGATACTTAAATTTTACATTAATCTGTATGTAGGAGTGTTTTTTATTGCCAATGGCACATTTTATTCTTTGTTTGAATTTTTTTTTCCTCTGCAAAATCCTTAGAGGTGAAATGCTATCAAGATGATGAGACTATTACATTAATATGTATGTAGGAGTGTTTTTGTCCTTAGAGGTGAAACGCTATCAAGATGATGAGACTTTTACATTAATATGTATGTAGGAGTGTTTTTTATTGGCAATGATTTGTTTCAACTATTTTTTTCCTATGCAAAACCCTTTGAGGTGGAATACTTCCCAGATGATAACATGCTTAACTTCTTCATTAATCTTAATCTATATGTAGAAGTGGTCTAACACATTTTACTCTTTGAGGTGGAATGCCTCCAAGATGATAACATTCTTAACTTGTTCATTAATGTATTTAGGAGTGTATGTAGAAGTGGTCCAACGCATTTTACGCTTTGAGGTGGAATGCCTCCAAGATGATAACATGCTTAACTTGTTCATTAATGTATTTAGGAGTGGTCCGACACATTTTATTCTTTATGGTAACTTGTATTTTATTTTGTATTTTATTTTAATCATGAATGTTTCATAATTAATGTGTTGTATAACTTGTATGTGTGAACAATGTTAATGGAGAGGTTTCCCCTGATTTTCTTGTTTATTTTTATTAATTTCCAGGATGCACTTAATTAGAAGCTTATGAGAATTTTGGAATCTGAACTCTCATATATATTCTAATGCAATGTTGTGATATCCAAATGTTTATTTTTATTAATTTCCACGATGCATGTAATTAGAAGCTTAGAAGAATTTTGGAATCTGAACTGTCATATATATTCTAATGCAATGTTGTGATATCCAAATGGAAAATGTTTCTATGTATATATTTTAATGCAATGTTGTGATATCCAAATGGAAAATGTTTCTATGTATGTGTGTTATGTGTGTATGATTCTATGTGTGGACATCATTAATGTGATTTTTTTTTCCTCTAAATTTATGGTTTCCTTTTCAAATTTGCTGCAACCTTTTAGTTTCCATGATGCATATGATTTGAAGTTTAGTAAAATATTGGTATGTTTATTATAGAGATCCATACTTATGTGAACGATGATGCATGTGATTTGAAATTTAGTAAAATATTTGTATGTTTATTATAGAGATCCATACTTATGTGAATGGAAGATATTTATGGTTTCCTTTTCAAATTTGCTGCAACCTTTTAGTTTCCATGATGCATGTGATTTGAAGTTTAGTCAAATATTGGTATGTTTATGGTTTCCTTTTCAAATTTGCTGCAACCTTTTAGTTTCCATGATGCATGTGATTTGAAATTTAGTTAAATATTGGTATGTTTATGGTTTCCTTTTCAAATTTGCTGCAACCTTTTAGTTTCCATGATGCATGTGATTTGAAATTTAGTAAAATATTGGTATGTTTATTAGAGAGATCCATACTTATGTGAATGGAAGATATTTATGGTTTCCTTTTCAAATTTGCTACAACTTTTTAGTTTCCATGATGCATGTGATTTGTAATTTAGTAAAATATTGGTATGTTTATTATAGAGATCCATACTTATGTGAATGGAAGATATTTATGGTTTCTTTTTCAAATTTGTTGCAACCTTTTAGTTTCCATGATGCATGTGATTTGAAATTTAGTAATATATTGGTATGTTTATTATAGAGATCTATACTCATGTGAATGGAACATAACTGTGATACTCTTTAACAAAACACAATGATAATTTGACAAAACTGCAAGGTTGGGTTTTTGCAGGTAGATGATGAGATGCTTAACAACTTCATTAACTGTATTCAGGAGTAGTGATGTGCATTTTTATATTTATGTGAATTCATATATTTGATTTTATTGAAGATGCATTTTTATATTTATGTGAATTCATATATTTGATTTTATTGTAGAATTTTATAGGAATATATCTATATTTATGTGTGATCAATGATCGATGCAATTTTATGTGTGAAACTACATTAATTTCTATGTTTCCATTGTTTTTCTTCTTGCAATGCTTGGTGGTTTTTTCCAACTTGGTTGCAACCTTTTAATTTCTAATGCATCTGATTTATAAATTAATAAAATATTGGAAAATTTTCTTTGGAGATTAATAGTTTTGTTAATGGAAGTTCACTACAATGCTCATTAACAAAATATAGGGATAATAAATTTCATAAAACCGCTGAGAGGGTGAGTTTTGCATGAAAATGATTAGAGACATATCAACTTCATTAATCTGCATATAGGAGTGGTGGTGCATTTTGAACACAGTTACCAACTTAATGAGAACTGTGACCTCAAAATGAGAACTCTGGCCCCAAAACCCCATATTTTTGCATAAAAAACATCAAAACCAACCCCCAAATCAAAAAGTGGTGCTACCTGTAGCACCATTTTTTTAAACGGGGTCAAAATTACAATATTGTTCAAACATTGCCTTCGCAACTTAGACAGTAGCTCAGAAAAACCTTAAAATTAGCACCTAAAAACAAAAAAGATGTTTTTTTCTTTTTTTCTTTTTTTTCTTTTCAAAACGTTAAATTTTGAGATCATTTGAAATCGTATTTTTATCACATGGTACCATTAAAACCAAAACCTCAAAATCAACCATCAAATTGAAAAATACTGCTACTGGTAGCACCCATTCTAAAATTGGGGTATTAAAATGACACATTTTTATAATATGGTAAAATAACTCATCATTACTGTAAACAAAATCATAAAAACAACCCTTAAATGTTTACATTTTAAATGTTATCATCATGCAAAGGACAAGGTAATACATAATTCCATGAAAATATCATAATATACTTTAAAAATTCAACGTCATTTTTTAATAATTTTTTCATTTTAACAATAAAAATGTAAATACAAGTTACATTGAATGAAACATAAATAGTTTCTTAAAAGTATTGTTATATTGACCATATTCAAAACATATGAGCTAAGAAATTTTATTATATTATCCATAATAAGAAAACATATCATTTATAAAACATAACAAAAGATTCATAACTTCATGTAAGATCATATGTAAGTTCAATGGTCTTTTTTAGTTACCATACAAACATCATATGGATCAAAAATTCTTAAAATGTTCCATACATTTATTCAGATTGACTCATGGTTTCTAAAATACCATCAGGGTCTACATTTTCTTCAGATGAATGTTTTGATGAAGATGTAGATGATCCATACTCTTCTCTATTGTCGATGAATGCACCATCTGAGTCTACATGCATGCCCAACATTTCATATGTCAAATTCCTTT
>JZKD02S2402385.1:342762-370522 GCA_000966675.3 Picea glauca
TATATTTATGGGAATTTCTATTATTTTTTATTGTATATTCCTTGTTTTTAATATTTATTTTGATATGATTCCAATGATTCTATTGTTTCTTTTGTTTCTTCTCTTACACATTCTTCTTTTCTTTTTGACCATTAATTTCCAGCACGGGTGTAACTTGAAATTTTGAAATTTTAGAAGAATATTGAAATTTATTTGACCATTAGTTTCCAAGATGGATGTAATTTGAAATTTTAGAAGAATATTGGAATCTATATTCTATTTATATGAGATATATTTTGATATGCTATCCATATGAGATATATGTCCATGTGTGTGTGTACTTCATGATCAATGTATTCTTTGTATAAGCAATATTAAGGGAGACCTTGTTTGTCTAATTTTTTTTGTTTCTCTTTTCAAATTAACAACTCTTCAATCCTTTTTTGGTTGCAATCTTTTAATTTCTAATGCATTTGATTTATAAATTAATAAAATATTGGAAATTTTTCTTTGGAGATTAATAGTTTTGTTAATGGAAGTTCATTACAATGCTCATTAACAAAATACAGAGATAATAAATTTCATAAAACTGAAAGGGTGAGTTTTGCATGAAAATGATCAGAGACCTATCAACTTTATTAATATACATATAGGAGTGGTGGTGCATTTTGATATTTATGGGAATTCTATTCCGATGCAATGATATGCTATCCATATGAGATATATGTCCATGTCTATGTGTACTTCATGATCAATGTATTCTTTGTATAAGCAACATCAAGGGAGACCTTGTTTGTCTAATTTTTTTTTGTTTCTCTTTTCAAATTAACAACTCTTCAATCCTTTTTTGGTTGCAACCTTTTAATTTCTAATGCATCTGATTTATAAATTAATAAAATATTGAAAAATTTCCTTTGGAGATTAATAGTTTTGTTAATGGAAGTTCATTACAATGCTCATTAACAAAATATACAATGCTCATTAACAAAATATAGAGATACTAAATTTCATAAATCTAAGAGGGTGAGTTTTGCATGAAAATGATCAGAGACTTATCAACTTCATTAATCTGCATATAGGAGTGGTGGTGCATTTTGATATTTATGGGAATTTTATTTTTTATTGTATATTCCTTATTTTTAATATTTATTTTGATATGATTCCAATGTTTCTTTTGTTTCTTCTCTTACACATTCTCTTCTTTTTGACCATTAATTTCTAGCATGAGTGTAATTTGAACTTTTGAAATTTTAGAAGAATATTGGAATCTATATTCTATTTGACCATTAGTTTCCGGGATGGATGTAATTTGAAATTTAAGAAGAATATTGGAATCTATATTCTAATTAGTTTCCGGGATGGATGTAATTTGAAATTTTAGAAGAATATTGGAATCTATATTCTATTAAGATGCAATGATATGCTATCCATATGAGATACATCCATGTCTGTGTGTACTTTATGATCAATGTATTCTTTGTATAAGCAACATTAAGGGGGACCTTGTTTGTCTAATTTTTTTTGTTTCTCTTTTCATAGTAACAACTCTTCAATCCTTTTTTTTGGAAGCATGTGATTTGAAATTTTGTAGAATATTGAAATATTGTGTACTTCATGATCAATGTATTCTTTGTATAAGCAACATTAAGGGAGACTTTGTTTGTCTAGTTTTTTTTGTTTCTTTTTTTGAAGTAACAACCGTTCAATCTTTTTTTTGGAAGCATGTGATTTGAAATTTTGTAGAATATTGAAATGTTCACTCTCTAATTTTGTTGTTGTTTTCTGTTAAGGGAATCTAAATGTTATGTTCATTAATAAAATACAATAATAATGAACTCCACAAAACTGCGAGATTGAGATTTGCATTGGTTTTTCTATTACTAATTATTTGTTGGAAATATTAATAAAATACAGTAATAATGAATTCCACAAAACTATGAGATTGAGATTTGCATTGGTTTTTCTATTACTAATTATTTGTTGGAAATATTAATAAAATACAGTAATAATGAACTCCACAAAACTGTGAGATTGAGATTTGCATTGGTTTTTCTATTACTAATTATTTGTTGGAAATATTTTTTTCCTAGCAAACCTTTGAGGTTGAATGCTCCTAAGATGATGATATACTTAAGTTCTTCATTATTTTGTATTTAAAATTGGTTTCTAATGATTTATTTAAAGTATTTTTTCTATGCAAAACTCTTAAAGGTAGAATGTTGCCCACATCGTGAGAGGTAGAACTCTTCTTAAAAGTGGTGTGGTGCTTTTTCTTCTTTATACTAAGTCCTTTTACATTAATAATGAACTTGACAAAACTAATAAACATGACAAAACTGTGACAGTAAGAATGAACTCAACAGAGATTGAGGTTTGCATTGATTTTTTCTATTGCTAATTATTTGTTTGAAATATTTTTTTCCTATCAGAACCTGCTAATTATTTGTCTGCTAATTATTTGTTTGAAATATTTTTTTCCTATCAGAACCCTTGAGGTGGAATGCTGCTAAGATGGATATAGATAAGTTTCTCATTATTTTTTATTTAGAATTGGTTTCTAATGACAATGACTTGTTCAAAGTATTTTTTCTATGCAAAACTCTTAGAAGTAGCATGTTGAAAAGATGATGAGAGACATAATTGGTATACATAAGTTTCTCATTATTTTTTATTTAGAATTAGTTTCTAGTGACAATGACTTGTTCAAAGTATTTTTTCTATGCAAAACTCTTAGAAGTATCATGTTGCCAAGCTGATGAGAGACCTAACTTTTTAAGAGTGGTGTGCTGATTCTTGTTATTAATGATTGCATATTCCTTATCTATATCTTCTAATTATATGTCTATGCCAATGAGTATGGTTCATGTGAACATTAATGAAGACATTTCCACTTATTTTAGTTTCATTTTATTAATTTCATAGAGATGAATATTGGAATCCATACTCATGCAATGTTAATTTCATAATATCTTTATCTGTATGCTTCATCCTATTTGTGAACAACATTAATGGAAATGTGTTTCCCTTTAAATTTATGATTCCATTTTTCACATTTGTTTAGATAAATTTGATTTGAAATTAATATTTATTCTAGAAATTTGTTATGGAAATTAATTGTGATGCTCACCAACAATAAACACAAATGGAGACTTTCCAGGAATTTTCTTGTTTCTTTTTACATGTCTTTGTAACTTCTAATTTAAAAGATGTTTGTAATTGAAAATTTTTATAGAAATTTTATCTGTAAGAAAGTGGGTTCATGCTTTTGCATCTGATCTTAATCTTTCACACCCAGTTGATACAAATAGTATTTTTTATACTCATTTTTGTGTATGCTATTATTGCTTAATTTACTTGCTTTCTAATTTTTGTATATGTTGTTGCTTATTGTTTAGGCATAAATATGTTTGAAATCATGATGTAGGAATATGCTTCTCTTCACGCAAAAACATGAAATATAAATTGAGAAATGTACACAACAAATAGAAAAGGATAACGAAGCTGATCAGGTTCCCATATACACTTATTATCCTTCCAACTATGTGATCTTTCATTTATGTCCGCCAATAGATTAAGCTTAGTTCTTACTTTCAAAGGAACAAGGATTGGTAATCAGGTTCCCATATACACTTATTATCCTTCCATCTATGTGATGTATAGTCCTTAAAGTCCGCCAATAAATTGAGCTTAGTTCTTACTTTCAAAGAAACAAGAATTGGTACACTGTCCATCAATGTTTTGTTTGTAGAGCATGTAGGTACTAATTTTTTTCACTATAATAAAAGTATTATAATCTTTTTGGACCTTGTAGGAAATATGTAGTTTGCAATTTTAAACATGAAATTGATGATCACATTTTGACATGTGATCACAACATTAAAACGTTAAAAAGTGCCCATGCTACATCCGAAGGCTAAAATCGGCTTTATCTAAGAGGACAAATGACTACAGTTGTATATGTGCTTACGGATGACTGTTTATGTCACATAAGCTTGAAATCCGATAAAACTAGGGTTTTGCCTCAACCAAGCCTCAACCAACCTATAGTCACAAATTAATAAAAAGAGTTTCTAGGAAATTTTAGTCATGTAAAAATCTTAGTTTGTGTTTTGCCAAGAACAAGACTACAATCACGTGCATGCATAAAGTATGAACAAATATTTTGTCCAAACTGATGTAGATTTGGTGACATAATAGTCCTTTAACAAACAAAATCAGACATTTTTCTACCATTTTAAAATTTTTACTAAGGTTTCAATTAGAAGTGTCAGCATGTTGTTTATGCTTTAGGTTTGTTGGTTTTCAGAATTTAACAGAGTTCTCATCACCCTTGCATGCTTTTCTTCTCTAGTTACTTGTGTATGCTTTTATGTTTTCGTCACCATTGCATGCTTTGTTGTACTATAATATAGCCATAATTGAAAGAGTGTTGGAAGTAAGAAAGGGTCATTGAACTAGATTTGGTAAATGTGACTGTACTAGAGTTGGCTAATTGAACTAGGCAGAAATTGTATTTTGTCAAATTGAATAGAAAAATTAGTTAAACTATCGATACAAAGATTAGTAAATTAACATAATAGAAATTTTATTTTATCAAATTGGATAGAAAAACCAGTTTAAGCATCTATACAGGGAATGATTTCTTCTAACAAAACATCAGAATTGTAATATATTATTGATTGTACTAAAACCATATATAGGAAATTATATATAGGTTTAGTCTTGAAAATTTATTGATTAAGGGAAGTAAACATAGCATAGAGGTTAATCACTTTTGTTTCACAAATTCCTATAATTATAAATATATTATTGACTCTACTAAAACCACATATATGAAATTATATGTAAGTTTAGTCAAAATCTTGTTTATTATTATCTAAATGTTTTATCATTATCGAGCTAGCAAAATGGAGAGGATGAGCTATCCTCTCCCCAGAAACGTACTTGTACAACTAATCGCAAAGTCTCAGGTTCTAACCCTTGCCCTAGCTCACACAAGCATTGCCTGTAACTTAAACACAACCCTCGTAGCACAAGCTTTGCGTGGATTGTTGCCTTAGTGAAAACCCAGATTTTATCTAAACAGAATTTTAACATGGCTGAAGCACGTTGTTTTAAAAATTGTTTAAATTTGGTGAAGGTTGGATAATGGGGTTTTGCATTTAGAGACAAATTTTTAGCTCCCAACAAATACATTTCCATTTGAAACCCTCGTCCATCGACATTAGATGCTTTAAATTTGGTCTTTGTTTGCACACATTTGTCTTCAGATTGTCTTCAATCAAACTTTGCAAGTTGTGCAATGGAGGTGATTTTTTTTTCTAGATGAATACATGCTTTGAATTTGGTCTTCGTTTGGACACATTTGTCTTCAGATTGTTTTCATTCAAACTTTGCGAGCTGTCCAATGCGAACTGTCCATTTGATCCAAGTTGTGGAGACCAGTTAGGTGGTGACTACAAATCGCAAAGAATTCCTTTTGCCTTTGCTTGAGATTTGTGAGAGATTGTTTGCAACGTGAGAAAGGAACTTGCGTGCTTGAGTTAGGCTCCCTCGTATGATCAATGATGTATTTTTTGGGTAGCACAAGCGAAATTCTATCGGATTGGAAAAAATTTTGCTTGCTTGTTTGTTTGTTTGTTCGTCGCGAAGTGAAGCTAGATCTATCAGTAACCTCTATCAGTAACCCTGGTGGAACTAGCAGAATTTTAATGGATCGACAAAACTTTTTGTTTGTTTCTTAGTTTCAAAGTGAAGACCAATCTTCGATTTCTCGGTGGGATCGACAAAATTAAATTGGATCGGTTGACCCCTGTGGGGGGCCAACAAAGCAAAGGGATTGATCCTCTGATCTCAGCAAGGGAGTGAGGGCACATGTGTATTTTTTGTTTGGTGTATTTTTGTTTTCGGTCTATAAAAAGGGCGTGATTTCATACTTTAAACCAACAAATGGAGAAGGTGATGCTTCTTGTGCAGCTCCTTCGATATTAGTTTCATGTCTGAGGAGGGCGTTGGATTTGGCGAATTGAGCTTGGCAATGTGACCCTATGCAAGAGTCGTCACATAGACCCAAAAATAAATAGTCATCAACACACAACACATTGATAGTCATAATTAGTCTCACAGATCTCATCGAGGTTCTCCCAAATTTCGTTAGTGGTTTTTGAAAAACTAGGAGGGGACATGGCTATCTGTTTGTGGTGGTGGATAGGTTTAGTAGGATGTTCCTTCTCATGCCTTTTAAAAAGATCAGTAGGGGCCAAGATGCAACAAACATGTTCTTTGAAAATTTCCAGGTGCACTTTGGGATATGAATGGGTCTTATATAAAATAGAGATGGTAGATTTCTTAATGCCTTTTGGACTACACTTGGGAGAGGATGAACACCCATTTGAAGAGATCCACAACTTTCCATCCATAGACATATCTAAGAACTTGAAACAAAAATTTCCATCTAGGACCAAATTGAAGAGATCATGCCTTTTAAAAATACCAGCAGGGGGAAAGATGCAACAAACATGTTCTTTGAAGATTTCTAGGTGCACTTTGGGATATGAAGGGGTCTGATCTAAAATAGAGATGATATATTTCTTAATGCCTTTTGGACTACACGTTGGGAGAGGATGGACATCAGGGGGCAAGATGCAACAAACATGTTCTTTGAAAATTTCTAGGTGCACTTTGGGATATGAAGGGGTCTGATCTAAAATAGAGATGGTAGATTTCTTAATGTCTTTTGGACTACACTTTGGGAGAGGATGGACACCAATTTGAAGAGATCCAAAACTTTCCATCCATAGACATATCCAAGGACCTGAAACAAAAATTTCCATCAAGGACCAAATTGAAGAGATCAACAACTTTCCATCCACAGACATAAATAGTGAACATGACATTGGTTCAAATTTTGAGGGGTTACAATCAGAAGCACCTAAGGACCAACATTGGTTCAAATTTTGGGGGGTTACAATCAAAAGCACCTAAGGACCTAAAACACAAAATTTATTTACGTTCAATGCTCTTATATTGAAGCAGTGCACACCTCCACCAATAATTCCCACTTCAAAACTTGCTTTTGATATCTATCACCTACATCTCTAGATGTTATATATAAATGGCAATGAGGATCAAGGGAAGGCGTCATAGGTGAAGCACTGGATGTTGGAATATTCATTGATAATATTAGACATATTCATTTGCAATTATATGAGACATTGAAGAAGTCGTTGGAAAAATACAAGGCCCAACATGACTAATGTAAAATTGAAAAGACATTCAAGGTAGGAGATAGAGTCACGAAGAAAGCATACAAGGTCCTAGTAAGAAGAGCTAGGCTCTCCGGTATGGTCATTTTAAAGTTTTGGATAAGGTATTTGATAACGCCTATAGAGTCATTCTACCTTCATATGTGCTCATTTATTTAGAAGCAAATATGGAAAATTTGAAACTCTACGAGCCTTCCATGTTAGACTAGAATAAAGATGGGCAAGTCTTACCAACAGTAGAGGACTTAGAACCAAATTATTAGGAAAATGTAGTAGAGGATACAATTTTGCAAAAGAAATGCAAAGCAATTGAATGTGTGTAGCATGAGCTCTAGCAAGGTGGGTTGTTAAGACAACTTCTAGTGAAGGCTAAATCATACACTAGGGATAAAGTAGAGGGAAATTTTCCCAATCAACTTGAGTAAGAGCTTTTGAGAACCAAAATCCTCCAAGAATGGGGAGGTAGTCTTTTATTAGAAATATATGGCTCACTCTGTAATAAAGTCACTTTATGACTTTAGAATATGTCAATGTTCATTTTTTTGTGTAAAACAATCTATCCCACATTCATAGGTTGAAATCATTTGTTTAATAAACAATGATATATAAAGAAGTAAAGTCCTTTGTAAAAAGTGCACCAGATACTCATTGATAATACATGTGGTTTTATTGTGAGTATCTTTCTTTGAGATTAGTTATGTGACTCAAACCTATTTAGAGTTTGCTCTTTTAGTGATCTAGATCATTTCATAATATGGTATCACAGAGCATGAAACCAAGAGTCCTTGGCTTTTGAAAGACAAGGTTTCCACTTTTGTGTCTTCAATGGTTTGAGAGTGACAAAGTGCCACAATTCGAAGAGCTTCAACCACACATTTCTTTCCAATTCTCCATTTTACCTAGATCATATGTATTTTCTCTAAGAGTTGGGTAACTTGGGACGTCCACCAAGGGGAAGGAGTATAATGAAACTCATAAATAACACTGGAATTCATTCATTTCCTATCAAATAGTTTTCAAGTGGAACTTGAAGTCATCATAGGTCTTGAGAAACATCTTTAGGGTTTTAACCATTTTTTTAAAGGAAATTTTGTTGAGAATGGACAACAATGGTATTGAGGCTACAAAATAAGTTAAAGTGATTGTGGATTCCTCTTGTACATAATGAATTTTGATGAAGATTTTGATCTTCCTTCGTGTTCAGATTTCCAATTGCTAAGGGAATTTGGGTAGATAGAAGTTGGGGCCACCAATTTTGTTTACAATGAATGGGTGGAGAGGTTATCATAGAATCCTTTGGAAGCATAGAGGATGGGGTTGTTGGTTCTTGAAATAATGATGCACACTCAATTATTTGGATTATTTGGTTGGGTTTTCTCATATTGGGTTTCTCAAGGTATATCTTGTGCTAATTTTCTAGATGATGTGTTAATTTCTCTATCTTATTTCATTTTAGTCTTAGCTTATTTTAGTAATTTGTGTGCTAAATATTAGACTTAAGTAAAACACTGGACCACAATGTTATCGAGTGGATGTCACATCGAATCCCATTACTCACATTTGTAGAGCTAGTCATGTCTGGAATCACAAGAAGATTCATAATATTTGAAAACCGTAATCAAGAGTTGCGGCATGCAAAAACCTTAATCAAAAAACTCAATGGCTAAAGACTGAGCAATGAGGAAGGGAAGGGGTTCCATTATTTTTGTATTGATTATTGTTCCATAGTTGAACAAAGAAAGGAAGTGGGATACTGTAGGAAAAAAAAGAACTAGAAGACCCTATAGCAAGTATATACACCATAGTGTCAATGGAAACTATAGTGAGTCTCTTTTCTTTGCATTTGCATTGCATATTTGAGAAGAAAAAAGAGGCATAGTCTCCACCTTTCGACCAAGTTTTCTCATGTTGGTTTACCTAGTCTTGTGGTCATTTTCTAGATGGCGTGCTAATGACATTAGCCTTTAATAATTTATGTGCTAAATCTTATTCATGAGCAAAGCACTCGATTATAAAGAGTTCATAGAAATTTAGAGGATATGTTTTGACAAAAAAATTTAGTTGAATATCCACAATTGTTTATAGATAACATAATCATCCATCTTGGCCTTCTAGGTTTATGTCAATTTGATATTATTCATATGTAGAGAGAAAGATTGGAATGATACTACATTATACAATACTTCACTTGCTTTGTAGCTTCCGGTCCCAACAGATCAATGATACGGTAATGGATATTATTAAAACAACCATATAAAACATCGATATGAAAACTAATATAATCATAAAATCAAGTTCCATATGCAAAATGTGACAACTAAAACAAACTTTTTCGAATCTCAAACAATAACTACACTCGAATGGATGGTGAATTGAAAAATAGTGGGGATTTGAGGTTGAACCCATCTTAAAAGTAATCTTTTACATATTTGCAATCCCACATAATATTCTTGTTTCCTGCCTCCCACACACAATGATCTAGATTTGGATCTAGGAGCTTGATGGGGCTCAGAAAGGCCTAAAAGTCAAAGTTCTTAGAATGTCTTCAGAACAAATGTGTGCATAGGCATCATTGATATGAACCCAATGCAACTTGAACGAGATCAAACAGACATCGTATGTTGTTGATATGGCGATCTGTTTGTTTGGTCAAACATGCAAAAAAAATGATCATTGTACTACCGTTGCCACGTGGCAATTGACATGACAATCACAATTGGCAGCTAACCATACAGTGACTAAGCGTACAGACTAACACGTGGTAGGGTGACTGGGTGTATAGACTATTGATGTCCACATGACAGGTGGACCAATCTGGGGTGACATGTGTCACCACTACAAGGGTGACACATGGCATGCCTGTACAGATGGTGTGACAGGTACAGACACATGGCAAGTATGCTGACATGGTCATTTGACATTTATTGGTTGTCTGACACTTTGCATTTTCGAACGAATGGGAAGGTGCCACGTGGCCCAGACATGGGCTGCCACATGGCACCCCTGAGTAATGGTTGCAAAATTTTATGAATCTCGGGAAGCCGACCTCGAGATCTTAGGTGTGGGGAAGATCTTTGAGCAGGCCGGGTACCAACCTGCCTGTTGTAGTACTTGTTAAACTATAGCATATAATTAACATTTCAATTTCACCAAAGTTTAGTGCGGAGGTAGAAAGGGCTGGGGGCTAGCCCCAACCTGTGGTTTTTACTACCCCATGGAACCAAAGTCCACCACCATGAGTGCTCCACTACGCAGATAAACAATGAACGTGGGGCCCATGGGATAAGGCTTAACCACTAGTAGTATTTGAGCCCATGTGAATCGGGGGTAAAGACCAGAGGCCAAGTGCATCGTTCGGGACTCGATCTTATTGCACATCGACATGTGATCGATGTTTCAGAGGTAAGGGCCAGCGCGCAGCCCCTAGGGAGCTGACGCTTGGCCATATTAAACCATATGACCTTGTATAAGGTGCGTGCACCCAGGACCAAGGGGATTAGCCCAATATTTTTGAAAAAGTGGTTTTTATACCATATGTTAAGATTTTTTTTGGATTTTATTTAGGTGTATTTAGAGATTTTTGGCCCTTTTGGGGGGATATTGGGCCCTTTTTTAGGCCAAATCTTGGGGGGAAGTTGGGATATGGTTACCAACTTCAAATCTATATAAACCAAGCCTTCTTGAGACCATAGAAAGACATTTAAATAAAATTTGTGTTGAATATTTTCCAAGCCAAAGCAATTTTTATGCAAGGAAGTTGTTGAGGAGCGCACCTTTGCGGGCCATTTCTAGGAGCTTTGGTCATCCGATTTGAGTGTCATTTCTTCTGTTGGATTCTTGAGATATGGTAGAACAAGACCATATCGGTTTTGTAACATTTTAACATTGTTTTAATGTACTTTTAGAGTTTTGAACATAAATAAGAAAGCCTCACCCATTGAGACAAAGGCTCGAAGACGTAAGCGAGATTGTCGAACTCTGTTATCACATTGGTGTTATGGTTTGTTGTTATTTATTTCTTTATTTCAGATCTATGTATGTGCATATGGCTGTGATGTTTTTTCTATAATTCTTCCTCTTTCATTCAACTTCCTAATTGGTTAATTAACACATGCATAATAACTCAATTGGATTGAAAAAGAGAACATATCAAAGTCAAAAGATGGCATCAGAGGAGGGACTTTCTTAGGATGAGAAAGAGTTTCAAAAAACTTTCTTTGCCATGTTGAAGATGATGAAGGTTTTATATGAGGATTACTTGGAACGAAAGAGACCAAATCTCGGTGAATCTTCAAAGGGCAAAAGTGAAGGAGAGGATCCTCCCCAAATTCCTCCTTCACCTCCTTCTTCTCGTTCTTCTTCAAGTTCAAGTTCTAAAAGCACCGCAAAGAAACATGTTCATAAACATAAGAATGAAATGCCTTTATTAAAACTTGATGTTAAATTCTAATTACCCATATATGATGGTGAAGTTAATGTAGAGAGACTTGACAATTAGGTCAGACAGATGGAGGTTTATTACAATGTGCAATAGATCAAGGATGAGGCAACTCAGATCAAGTTGACATCACTTAGACTTGCAAGCACAACACTCATCCGGTGGCAAAGCAAGTTGAAAAATGGCACACAACAAGTGGGTAATGTATTTCCATCATATAAAAGTTTTATTTCTGCGCTTAGAAAGAAATTCTATCCTTTGGGTTGTAAAGAGAAAGCGTTAATTGAATGACAAGTTTTAAAACTAAGAAAATGATAAACAATGAAAGAATACACAGATGGATTTCGTAAAATGTCATTGATGTTAGATATTCCTTTACATACCCAAGAAACTCTTATGAAGTATATAGGAGGTTTACCTGTACATATTCAAAATACTGTATTCATGTTTAGACCTATTAATCTTGATGATGTTTTTGTTGAAGCAACATACATGGAAGCAGGGAAAATAGGTGTTGGTGTATCAGGGGAATCATCTTCAAGGAAAGAGGACAAAAGGAAGTGGCATGGAAAAAAGGAAAATGCAGTGGCAAGAAAGGAAGAGAAACCCTCTTGCAAGCATTGCAAGAAAGAGGGGCATGATGAGGACTATTGTTGGCAATTACATCTCGATAAGAGACCAAAGTGATTCAAGGAAAAGAAAGGGAGGAAAATAGTTGTGACAACAACACGACCCACAGACTTGGGATCAGATTCAGGTGACGAATCTAAATTCTCATTGGTTGGTATGACAGGTAAAATTGGTGAAGGATTTGATTGTAGAAGTAACTTGTTTCACATAAGGGTCATCATGAGGTACACTAAGGTCGATACATTGATAGATAGTGGATCTCAATGTAACTTAAATTCAAAGGAATTGGTTAATCAATTGGGATTAAAAACACAGATGCATTATAAGTCGTACACACTTAAATGGATAAGAAACAATCATCAAATGCACATAACCAAGCAGTGCACATTAAAATTTGCAATTTCATCTAAGTTTGTAGACGAGGTAATATGTGATGTGGTGCCACTAAGTGAATGTGGAATGGTCTTAGGTAGTCCATATTTGTATGATCGTAAGACAATCTTCTACAAGGCAAATAATCAATATCATTTAACCAAAGCAGGTCAAGAATATGTGGTTCATGCTCATCATGTCAAAGAAAATAAAACTCTTCAAACTATGGAACAATTAAGAAAGGCGGCTCAAGCAAGTAACACACCTATAATTATTTCAAATAAAGTAATCGATCTTAAGCAAGAACAAGAGATGATTGTAGAATGGAAAATCAATCACAATTTTCTTCAAGACAAGCTAATGTCGTGCAAGTATTACAAACATATCAACTCATTTGCAGCCATATTTTTTATGCTATCATTACTAATGTTGTCTACATGGATGATAGTGGCTTCAGTAAGATGTGACAGGGTTCAAATGGCTAACAATATACTGGCATTTGTCATGATTGTGTTACAGTTGATTTGGATGAGACATGTGCACATGACAGAGCTCAAAGACAGGGAACAAGTTGGGTGGCCTATCTCAAGCTTGATGACTGGTCAGTAACCTTATGGGGACCAAAAGGTCCTTAGTGGGGAGGTGTGATCCAGATTTGGATCCAGGAGCTTGATGGGGCTTAGAAAAACCTAAAAAGCAAAGTTCTCAGAATGGCTTAAAAACGAACATGTGTGTAGACCTCATTGATACAAATTCAATGCAACTTGAACAAGCTCAAACGGACATCGTATGCTTCTGATATGGCGATCTGTTTTTTTTTCCAAACAAGCAAAAAAAATGATGATTGTACAGTCTGTACAGTTGCCATGTGGAAGCTCATTGTACAGATCATATGGCCCTACAACTGACATGGCAGGCACAGTTGGCAGATGAACGTACAATGACTGAGCATACAGACTAACATGTGGCAGGGCGACTGGGCATACGGACTGCTGACATGGATAGGATAGGTGGACCGATCTGGGGGTTACACATGTCACCATGGCAAGAGTTACACATGGCATGACCATAAAAATGACGTGGCAGGTACAAACATGTTGCAGGTATGCTGACGTGGTCATTTGGCATTTATTAGTTGTCTAACACATGGCATTTTCGGACCAATGGGAAGGTGCCACGTGGCCTAGACATGGGCTACCCCGTGGCACCCCTTTAATGAGTGATGGTTGCAAAATTTTATCACTATCGGGGAATCGACCTTGAGACCTTCGGCATGGGTAAGAACTTTGGGTAGGACGGGTACCAACCCGCCTACTGTAGTACTTGTTAAACTATAGAATATAATTAACATTTGAATTGCACCAAAGTTTAGTGCGGAGGTAGAACCCACAGATTTTACTACCACATACACCACAATCCACCACTACAGGTGCTCCACTACATGGATAAACAATGAGCGTGGGGGCCATGGGATAGGGATTAACCATCGACAGGATTTGAGCCCATGTGACTCGAGGGTAAAGACCAGAGGCCAGATGCGTAGTCCTTAGGGGGTTGGCGCTTGGCCATATTAAACTATATGACATTGTATAAGGTGAACACGCCTAGGACCTAGGGGCTTAGCCTAATATCTTTGAAAAAGTGGTTTTTATACCATATGTTAATATTTTTTTGGATTTTATTCAACTGTATTTGGAGATTTTTGGCCCTTTTGGAGGATATTGGGGCCTTTTTTAGGCTAGATCTTGGGGGGAAGTTGGGAGATGGTTACCAAATTTAGATCTATATAAACCAAGTCTTCTTGAGGCCATAAAAGGACATTTAAAGCAGAGTTATGCTGAATATTTGACAAGCCAAAGCCATTTTTATGCAGGGAAGCTGTTTAGGAGCGCAACTTTGTGGGGCATTTATGGGAGCTTCGGTCATCAGATTTGAGTGTTGTTTCTTCTATTGGGTTCTTAAGATCTGGTAGAACAAGACCATATCAGTTTTGTAACCTTTTGTCACTGTTGTTTTGAACATAAATAAGAAATCCTCACCCACTGAGACAAAGGCCCGAAGACGTAGGCGAGATTGTTGAACTCCGTTATCACATTAGTGTTATGGTTTGCTATTGTTTATGCTTTATTTCAGATCTGTATAAGTGCATATGGTTGTGATGTTTCTTCTATAATTCTTCCTCTTTCATTCAACTTCCTAATTGGTTAATTAACACATGCATAATAACTCAACCATTATCATTTAAAAGATCATTTCGGTTCACACAAAGAACTTGTTTTCAATGAATTCACATTTAGCTAATTGAGCCTTTATTGGTGGCCCCTAATAAATAACGAGCTAGGAAGAAATATTAAGAAGATTTTGATTATACAAGCACTATGCAATTTTTCAATCCATCTCTGTTTGGGATACATCGAAGCCAATATATAATTCAAATTAGGGGCTAAGGACAACCTATTTTGAAGCAAATGATAAATGATGAGGCATACCAAATGACCAATCTCATTCTCTCCAAATTAGGGCCCTACATTTGAATGTTCATTTTATATTGCTACTTTAGCGCTCTCTTTTGGCAGCCCTGACATTGTCTGGGTACAACTTAACTTGAGATACAAAGGGCTAGCACAAAATTGCGGCTTAATTTGTCGGAGTTGAGCATGCTACAAGTGGTATACTAGAGCCATAATAAATTAACAAGACCTTTGACATCGTGATTGTTCAATTAGTCGACCATGGAACAACTAACTCTATCGTACAATAGATATACTTCAATGCAAGTGTTGGGCAACTATGGCATGGACAATCAACTGATCGCAATGAACTTGAGGTACAATAGAATACATGGCCCTCTTCTCATATTCATGGCAAACATGTCGAGCCTTAGATTGAATTGATTGATTGGTAAAACAACACATGGGATCACTTTGTCTTGGGGATTGTATGTGGAACCTATCTTGTATGCTATTTAGGATTTGTGCTTCCATCAATTGCACATGTATTATGGATCTTTATGGTTTGTTGCTACATTATTTTGAAACTTTTTTATGATAATGGAATTGGTATATGGGTTGTGATGAAACCAAGGATCTATTGCCTTGGTTTGCATGTGAATGAGTTTGTATTTTTGGAGGTTCATGGCATAATAGTTTTCCAATTTATTGTATTTTGGAGGTCATCAGCAATGTGTTTTCCATAACTCTCCAATGGAGCCCCAATTTTTTCTCTTGTTTTAGGTCTTGAGAAGAGAGTTACGTTCTCTTTCCAATGATTGGTTGGACGCAAGAATTGATGTCTTTTTGCAATTCTAGTTTTTTTCATGGGATGGATGAATTAAGAGAATTGATTCCTCACTTATACATGGGTATCTATCATGGCCTTGTTTGTTGGAACCCATATTGATGATTGTTGTCCATGATGGCATTTATTTTTGGTACCTCTTTTTTTCCACCTTGAATAGTTCATTTTGGGCCACTCGTGCAAATATTCTTAGTGTGTCACCAATCGAATACCTCCATGACCAAACTTGTTTTGCAAGCCCTGGAACTAGCTACTTTGGAGTGTTTCTTGCATAGTTGTTCAACATTGTTGTCACCTTCAATTAGTACCTCCATACTTTTGCAATCATCTGTGACATCCATTGTTATCATTTACAACCCCTAGTTCAATGTTGTGGAAGACGGTGTGCAATGCTTCCTTGGGTGATTCTTTATGCTTCATTGTTTTGTTCAACATCAACTATGTTTTAAGAGTGAGCCTCATATCAAGCATCGATTCCTATTTTGACTCATTGGTTGCAGCGACTATCGATCCATGTACTCTAATGAGATGGATTAGTCTCCATAAGGACACTTATTTCAGATTATCAAACTCTTTTCTTGAGAAGTTTGAAATTTGTTGTTCGGATTTTTACATGGATCTTTGATGGCATTGACATCTTTAGGTTACCTAGCGCTATATAGAGATTTGGACATACTTTATGTTTGGACCTTTTAGTGTCTATGGGCTACATTGCTCAGTTGATGGTTGTTGCTTTTGTTTGAGGCCTTTGATCTGGTTACTCACTAGCACCTACTTTTTTCAAGCATTTATGTGGTGGTTGTCAGTGCTTACCATTCTCACGCTTTTGCAACTAAACCTTTTTTGTTTCAGAATTCAATCAAGTTGATTGAGGTTACTTTGCTCTCCTCTTTAGAGTTTTGGTCATACTTGTTGATTGGAGATTTTAGCCTCTACAGGTCTCATGCTCTTGTCATTCAATGCATCATTGTGAAAGCTTGAGTTCCAACTCCAATTCCCTTTTCAACATTGACATTTTCTCTCTTTGGGAGAAGGGTTTTTACCTATGGGTTTTTCTCCTTTTCTCTACTTGTGAGAGTCTATTTTGTACTTCGATCCTAATAAGGTTGTGTTGCTAGGACCCGATGTTTTCTTATGTTTACTCCCTACCTTTAACTTAAGGGGTGGTGTTAGTGTTCTTGTTAGCATTATTTTCCAATTTTTCAATAAAGCCAACTATTGTTAGTTGTAAGCTTACATTGGCATCTCTTTCAGGCCCATCGTGATTGTTATCTTTTGCTAATGTTGGGCTTCTTCTGATTGTTATATACAACGGGCATCCTCTTGTATTATAGATATACAATTCTATTTTTTCTATTGTTGTTTTGTTCTATGGAGTTTAGACTCATTTATAGTACGGGTTAGACTAGGATTTCTACAACCTCTTCTAGCTTTATTCCTCTTCTTCTTGTAGAGAGGAGTTAAAAATATATTCCTCTATAAAATTATTTACCTCTTCTAACTTTATCCTTATAACATTAACATCCCTTTTTCTTGAACATGATACTATTCTTCCCCATTCTTAAATGAATTTAATAACAGTTTCTCATATGAAAAAATCCCAGAGTCCAACCTCTTTCCCCTAGGTCCGAGAAAATATTTTGAACACTATGAACCAGAATACAAAAGTCCTCAACTTCTAAATGTGAGACGTTAAGCTTGAAGCAAGAGAAAGTCAGATCACCCTTCTTTGTCCAAAATAAACTATACTACAGATAGGATGGTGGTCCAAAGCAATTGCAATGAAAAAAACATTTGTAGGTTGGAGACTCCTTGCATAAGTGAGCCCTTGTCTAAAGCTATAAAATCTATCCAATTGAACCTACACACGTTTCCTATCTTGCGTTAAATTAAACCATGTGTACCATCATATATAATCCAAATTTCCCTTTTTCTAATTTGGGTTGAAAAATGGTAAAATTTCCTTACACCTATTTTAAGCTTGCTTCTTGCTATTGCCAATAGAGAGGCCATTACCTTCGCCATTTCCAATCCATTCTACCCTATTAAAGCCCCTGCCAATTATACAATATGTGTTTGGAAGTGAAGAGGCGAGAGGCCTATGAATAATTTGGGGACGTAAATGGAGAAAAATATACTATTTTGTCCTTAAAACATCCTAGTCACCTAAACACACCAGTTAGAGGATCCTAGATGCTTACCGCATCGTAATCTTGCAAGATAAGGCAAGATTTATCCCTCCTCCTTGACGATGATTTGTCAACCAAAAAGGGCCAGTCCAACAAGAATCTATTCAACATCTTAATTCAAAACTGCAAATTTAACCTCCTGGAGAAAGACAACATATCCAAATAAAGTGTTTCCTCATAGATTTAGACTCATTGAGAAAAACGACGGATCAAATAAATCCTTTATTATTTAGAAAAATATTCTCTAACATTAAAGAATGAAACCAAATTACGGGGTAAACTTTCACCCAATTGTTTTGGTCCAGTATGTTGGAAGCTAATTCTCCATTATTGACAAATGGAAGTTGAAAAGTAGGTGCTATATGAAATTATTCTTGAAGATGGGGAATGAAAATTTCCTAGAAAATTTATGTCTTGAAGATCATTCTTAAAAATAAGAATTTAGAATTTGGAAGAGTGTGTTCCAAATTAAATGGAATTTTATTTTGCATTTTAGGCCTATTCACTTTTAGTGTAGGTGTATTTTTTTAATTTTTTTTCTTTCAAATTTTAAAACAAAACTCTACTTACAGAATTTGTGATTTTTTTTAAAAATTCTTGGGAAACTATCTTTAGATCTTTTCCATCGAAGAGTCTTGAAGTGTTTGGATGGTTGTTTTGTAAAAAGTTCAAAAATTGAATGGGGTTTTCAAATCTTTTCAAAATGATTTTCAAGGACTAAAATTCCAATCACTTTAAATCATCTCTCCAAGGGCTAAAATTCCAATCACTTTAAATAATCTCTCCACGCGTAGGTCATATGTGGGAGAATCCATGAACTAGTTAGGTATGAGAGTGTCTTAGGAAAAGAGCATGTACATTATGATGCAAGCAGGGGCATATGAAGCAGGGGCATATGGGAGACAACATAGAAAATGAAGTCAAATTGCAACATAATGCACATTGAAGTGACATGGAAATTAAAATTTAGTTTAAATGGTCATAATTGATAACTTAAACGAGGAAGTTTGGATGAATTTAATGCTAATAAATTATCATGTCAAAGTGAAAATGAGGAATTAGAATTTGGTTTGAATGGTCATAATTGATAAGCTAAACGAGGAAGTTTGGATGAGTTTTTGGCTAATAAATTATCATGAGGAAGCTTGGATGAATTTTTGGCTAATAAATTATCATGCGAAGTGAGAATAAATAGGAGGAATGAAACCAAGGTGAATCAATAAAGATGGGTAACACCCTTTATTGAATTGTGGAGATGAAAATTTGACATTTTCCATATTTTTTAAATTGAAATTCTAAAAATTAATACAATCCTTGTGAATTTTTAAATACAATAAAAAACAATTTTTAAATTGAAATTCTCAAAATTAAACAATCCTTAAGAATTTTTAAATACAATAAAAAGTGATTTTGACTGGTAAAGTCTACTGAGGTATACTTCCTTTGGATTTGAACTTGTAACTTTTTATGAGGCAACACATGTTCTTAACCATTAGGCCCAAAAATTAAGGCATTATCTATAGATAATGTAGTATATCCCACTTTTATTTTTAACAAATAATATATATATATATATATATATATATATATATATATATATAATTCTTTCAATTAATATTTGATTCACATTTTATACACATTTGTGTTTTGGTCAACTTAGATGAGCCAGCCATGATGATCCCACATAATTTTTTTATAATTTTTTGGATCTATAGTTTTTATGTTATTTTTTTTCTCAGAGTTCCTTTGAAACTATGGAAAAAAAATTGAGGTATAATTTTTGAAGGTGAATCAATGAAGATGGGTAACACCTTTGTAGTGAGTTGTGTTGTCTTTCTAACAATGTTTTTTTCAAAAAATATTAGCCATTTAATGTCTAGAATTTGCATTTAATTAAATGTTTTTTTCTTGCAAATTTCTAGAAAAGTTAATAAGTGTCTTTTGCTCCCCTCAACTAATTCAATGATATATATATATATATGTGTGTGTGTGTGTGTGTATGTCTTTTTGACAAATTAATTTTTTATTATTATTTTTTGAATGCTACCAATTAATATTTGAATCACATTTTATACATCTTTGTTTTCGTGATCTTTTTTCCTACTATTTACATAAATTGAAAAACTAAATGTGCTCTTTTTGGTTCTATAGTTTTTATGCTATATTTTATTTCTCCAGTTCCTTTGAAACTATGGGGGAAAAAATGAAGTATAAGTTTTTAAAGAAAATAAATAAAAAATATAATATGAGATTGAAACTACGAAAATAAGGCATCAATTGTGACACCCAAGATGAAAGAGATGAAGTTGCACTTGCAAAAAAAATCCTGCAACAAATGGGTTGGATTTCTAGATTTTAAATCCTAGCATGATCAATTTAACTCAATTGAGGGTTTTTATAAAGCTTGATCAAGGGCTTAATGAAGATTTTCAAAACACATGGATTGAGGTTTTTTGGGTTAATAAAAATAGCTCGATTGAGCTAAAGGCCTTCGCGACTAAAAATAAAAAGGATAAAAACTAAAAGACCTTTATCAAACGTTTAAAATTAGCTTGATCAAGGCTATGGAAAACACTTTTTTCATGCTCTGCCTTGCCAAAAAGTCTTACCCAACGTCATGGGTTCACCTGCCATTAAGATTGAGTTTTCTAGTGAGTGGTGAGACTCAAGGTAGTGGAGTTGGCCATGAATGAGGGTAGAGTGCTAAGGATCTATATTTCAATTTGTACATGAATTTTGTTTTACGTTAATGAGAATGAGTAGTTTTTTGTCCGTTTAATTTTGTTATCTATTTCTCTACTATGTTTGTGTATTTTAAATTATTTAAGTCTAAAATGACATCTTTTTTCTAGGTTGAGAAGTTGTAGATTGATATGCCTAGTCATCAAAGATTTGTGTGAATGTTGGCCCATTCCACCTTGAAATATGCCATTTTGTATTTGATAGTGAGATAGAAAGCTCTAGTAGAGAGAATTGAGCAAAAAGGTTATTGAATATGACATGATGTCATGAGTTAGAAAAAGTGGTGAGAAGACATGAAACAACAACCATGAATAGAGAATTATAAGAATTAAGGAAGAATACAAGAGTTCCAAAACAAACAATAAAATAAAAAGTTCAAAGGGAGTTATTCAAAACCAATGCGAGATGTTGAATGTAAGTTAGTTGGATCGTTGGAAAACAAAAATTAAGGTTTTTTGTTTTGATGGAGGCTTGAAGGTAGAATCATTGATTGATTGGCCAAGTTAAATGGATAAATTTTAACTTTGAAAGGATGGAAAACCATCAAAGAATGAAACTCGCATGTATGAAGTTGAAATGATACATTGTGATTTAGTGGGATTTTGTGCAATGCAAATGATTTTTAAAGGGCTAGGGGAAGATTTATAGTTGGAGAAAGATGGTTATGAATTCTAATAAATATTGTTTCCTATAGTTCATGAGTAAGTTTGAGTTTACTCAAAAAAATGTTGAACATCAGACAAATGGATTAGATTGTACAAGAGTACACTGAGGATTTCTACAAAATTTCCATTTTGGTTGAACACGAGGAGAATGAGAACCAACATGTTTCAAGGTATATGAATGGTTTAATGTTTTTCAATTGAATATTAGATGATTTTATAATAACAAAAATCAATATAATATGCATATTGGATTGTGCTAAAAGTTAGAAGAGAAGTTAGGACACTAGGATAATAGAAGAAGTTTTAGTAGAGGAAGAGTTGGTCATGGTCATGGTCATAGTTATAGAGGTTGCAATTCAATACTAAAGTTCGAAAAAATAATGCATTACGTAGACTTTATGAAGCTTTTTTTGATGATAAAGAAGATTACTTGGTGTTAGTAGAAAAAATCTATATTATCTCATGAAGCTTTTAGATGACAAAGAAAATTACTTGGTGCTAGTAGAAAAAATATATATTATTATGCATGTTGTGGTAAAGGACTTACGACTTTGTAGAGTGAAAACGAGTAGAATACTCAATTATTATAAAGAAAGACATAAAACGATTGATAGAAAGTAACAACGACAACTTGGAGAAACTTGATATGAGGCACAAATAAATCATCGTGTCATAGAAACAACAAGCGTTAGATGAAGACACAAAATTGGGAAATGAGAAAGTAATTGCATAAATAAAATACAACAAACACATTAAAGGGAGTAAGAGTTTTAAATACAACACACACCAACAAATTAATCCGTTTATTATATTCATTTTAAAGCACAAATGCTAACATTGGAAAAGGGAAAGCATGTTTTACATAATCAACATGTAAATAAAAAAGTTTATTTTCTAAAAGTAATAAAATTGCTCCAAGTAAGTATTATTGCTAACATCTCTTGATGATTTTTACTTGAACATAAAATCTATTTGAACAAGAAAATATGCATCAAAATCCTCCAATAATATTTAATTTGTTAGGGTAAGTAATGAGGATTTGTGCTTACAACATCTTAAACATGAAGAGGTGCTAACAAGGTTGCAATGGAGCTTCCTTTTTTGGGTTCATAGCCTCCATCAAATTCAAAATCTTCATAGGAAAATGAAAAGAACAATCTCCAAAATAAATGATAGAAAATATGGCAATGAGTCTTGTGAAGGTTGAGTGATTGACAAAGATATGATGAAGTATCGAAGATCAACAAGAATGCATTGAAAAAGGAATCAAGAAAACTGGCAATGAACTTGTTGAGAAAGAGGGATAAAAGGCTCAACAAGTGTTTCGACATACACCAAGATTGTCTTCCCATCATAAAATGCCTTCCACCCCCAAACGTGTAAAGAAGGAACATCATAAAGGCACCATTGATGCTATTAAAATGCAGAGATTGTTGTTGCAGTGAATGAATGAAACAAAATGATCAATGAGGAATGTGTGGCACCCACATTGTTGGTGAAACAAGTTGATATGGAGACCTTAAAAAAGAGATCAATTTTCTCCATCACCAATCATCAACCCAACAAGGATAAACCCTGATAGTGGGCACTAATTCAAGATTTTCCCATCTATACCTCTTCACTTTCGATCTATCAGATGAGAAAATATCATACCATTGAGTATGGCAATAGAAATTTTCCTACCTAGTTGGAGATTTAGAACAAGTCCTCTCACTAGGAAAGGTGATCGCCAATTTGCTTCTTAATGAACAAAAGGTGTGGATAGTTGAAGAATAGATGGAACTTCAGAGTGATGGATTGAAGTTTTTTCATAGCATCAATAGACAAATATTTTGGAGGGAAAGGAAGAAAACTACTTCTTCATCGTAGGTAGACTTATCTCTTTATATGTTCATTCAAATTTCAAGTGTAGGCACTCGTTGGATTCATAATTAAATTATACATCTAATGAGTACCCACTCTACATACTTTTGATAAACCTATAATGAGAAAAACTAGAAATATATAAAATAAATATTTTTTCACGTATTTCTAGTTTTTCTCGATTTGTAGTATTTTTTTTTGATGACTTTATTATAAGGGTTTCCTAAATTAAAATGTCACTTCACAACAGTTCAAGTCTCATTGCAATTATTTCACATGGACATGAAAATACACATACTCATGTACAACTCCATGAGTAATTGCAAGTGTTCTAGAGACATGGGTGTTAAGATGTTCCTGTTTAATCATAGACAATATCACAATATTGTCACCCAACCATAGGCATGCAACCACCCTCAGACACCATAACCTTTGCAGATAGAATAATTCTAGAAGTAGTACTAGATAGTGCACCTTTCTCCAAAGGTAGTGCATCAAGCAGAAAGTCCAAAAACCGTAAATGAAGACTAGCTCCCAACTACATTTGTTGTAGCTGCACTGCTCCTCTTGACTTGCACACTACTTATCTTGAGTGTAAGAGTGTGTGACCAATTGAGCTCAAGTTCCTTCTATTTGTAGTGCTCTTTGTCACATGTCCAGGTCAAATTCTTCTTTTATAGGCTAATACTTCATTATTATTTATTTTATTGAGCTAACTTGTCTTCTAGGGTTTCTACACATTTGTTTAGGGTTTATCTAGCTTACAGAATATTCTAATCTAGTCAGAGGTTACACATGGAGTTCGATACCTCCTGCAACTAACATAATATCAACACTCCCTCCTAGCTATGGAGGTATTAACAAGTAGCATCGTCATAGCCACACATGTTATCCCATGATCACATAGATAAACGAGCAACATCACCATTATCAATATCATCTGATAACATCCTGGTATCAAACGTATATCATCAATTATATCATCTATCAAGGACATACTCCATCTGAGTAATCGGGCATGATGTTGAATAAGTTGTGTTTAAATCAGCTCACTCAATAGACTGTCACAAGGACCATTCTTCTAATCTGGACATATATCCTAGAATAATTATTGTCCCAACAGATGTTGAATGTTCACAATGGCTACAAGAACCATCCTCTCCACTGTATCATCTATAAGTTGTACTAGCATGATGCAAATGCATCATATCTAACCTATACTGGCATGATGTGGAGTACCATATGCATCATCTCTAAGTCATACTAGCATGGTGTCAATGCATCATCTCTAAGTTGTACTCACATGATGTAGATCAATGCCTCACATCTTCTCTAATTTGTATGAGCATGTCTAAGTTGTAGTAGCATGATGCTCTACATCATAACTAAGTTGTACTAGCATGATCATATCTAACATGATGTGAGTCATTTGCAACATCTCTAAGTTGTATGATCATATCTACAATGTACTAGCATGATGCTCTACATCGTATCTAAGTTGTACGAGCATGATCATATCTAGCATGATGTGACTCAGGCATAAGCATCATCTCTAATATGTACTAGCATGATGCCAATGCATCATATCTAAGTTGTACTAGCACGATGTGTCTTGGGACATATGTATCATATCTAAGTTGTACTAGCATGATNCCAGCGGAACCCTGCCCTGCTGGTCTCGATGGAGTCCTAGTCTGACTCCCGCTGCTAAGCTCCTCCTCTGCTATGAGGGCCTTTTGGACTGCATCGTGCAAGGTTTGAGGCATCAAAATCCTTACCTTTGCACGTAGGCTGCCGTTAAGGCCAAAGACGAACTGGTTTACCTTGAGCTTCTCAGTGTTCAGATGCAGAGCATACCGGAGAAGCTCCATAAAACGTGCCTCGTTCTTGGGCACTGTACGACCTCCCTGTCATAACGCGTTGAACTCATTGAGCTGACGCTCAATGAACTCCTCAGAAATATATCTCTCTCGGAACCGTTCCTCGAATAGTTCCCATGACACATCTTCAACGACCATGTTTAGCTGGGGCAGGAGCGTCTTCCACCATAGAAGAGAGCTCCCCTTTAGCTGGAAGACCGCCATGCAGACCTTCATGTTGGAGGTATAGTCGCGAAGTGCGAAGCACATCGCCATATTCTCCAACCATGCCTCGGTGGCGGCACCATCCGGGGCACCAAAGAACTCGGGAAATTTCTCCTTCTCGAGTTCGCGGTGAATACTGCCAGTAACGGCCGGTGCGCGCGGCGGAACCTCTGCAGGTGTTGGCGCCCTCGCCTCATCTCTGTCCAATCTGCTGATCAGCGCCTCAGACATGCGTTGGAAGGATCTCATCATCCCCACAACATCGGCCACTGCGATCTGCTCCTGCCCAAGGACCTGCTCNACTGTAGACTGGTGCTCTGCCTGGCGGTTATTCACCGCTGCGTGAATCCGATGGGCCTTGCCCATATCTCCCACTGTAGCGGGTCCGGCTGATCCGGACGCTCTGGTCCTCTCCATAGGACAGTCGCGCTGGTAGTGCGGCTCCCCACACGTCCAACACCCCTTCTTCGGCCCAGTAGTCCTGGTGCCCGAAGTATAAGAAGACGGCCTATCGGCCTGAAACCCTGGTCTGTTCTGCTGAACAGGTCTGAACTGCTGCTGTGGGCGACGCTGCTGCTGCTGCTGTGGTCCTCGGTAAGGTGTCCGCTGCTGAGGCGGCGGTCGTCGAGGTGTAGTGTACGTGGATCCCCTCTGGAAGCCACGATATCCCGTCGTATGTCTCGCTGGTGTCTGATGCTGTGGTGCGCCAGCGGAACCTTGCCCTACTGGTCTCGATGGAGTCCTGGTCTGACCCCCACTACTAAGCTCCTCCTCTGCTATGAGGGATTTTTGGACAGCGTCGTGCAAGGTTTGAGGCATCAGAATCCTAACCTTGGCACGCAAGCTGCCGTTAAGGCCAAATACGAACCTGTTTACCTTGAGCTTCTTCGTGTTCAGATGCGGAGCATACCGGAGCAGCTCCATAAAACGTGCCTCGTACTCGGGCACGGTACGACCTCCCTGTCGTAATGCATTGAACTCATTGAGCTGACGCTCAATGAATTCCTGAGAAAGATAACTCTCTCGGAACCGTTCCTCGAACAGTTCCCATGACACGTCTTCAACGGCCATGTTTAGCTGCGGCAGGAGCGTCTTCCACCATAGAAGAGCGCTCCCCTTTAGCTGGAAGACCTCCATGCGGACCTTCATGTTGGAGGTGTAGTCGCGAAGTGCGAAGCACATCGCCATATTCTCCAACCATGCCTCAGCGGCTGCGCCATCCGGGGCACCAAAGAACTCGGGAAATTTCACCTTCTCGAGTTCGCGGTGTATACTGCCAGTAATGGCCGGCGCGCGCGGTGGAACCTCCGCAGGTGCCGACGCCCTGGCCTCATCTCTGTCTAACCTGCTGATCAGTGCCTCAGACATGCGCTGGAAAGATCTCATCATCCCCACAACATCGGCCACTACGATCTGCTCCTGTCCAAGGACCTGCTCACCTCCCTGGGGGTTAGACCCCTCAGGTGTGGATGCTGCTGGAGGCGTCGCGCCTCCTCCCCTGGCACCCCATCGTCTGCCTCCGCGACGTCATCTAACCATGATGACCTGCACACAGCCAAGCAACTCAATCAGCAACAGAGTAATCGATACCATCATATCAACGGAACCCGTAGTGAACCCCAAGTTGCGGGTCGAACCCGCTCTGATACCATATGTAACGAATCGCCTCGTTCCGAAAACCATTCTAGTACACAGGTGCAAATTTTTTTTTTGTGTTTACGGTGTGTGCGCGCGTGAAGAAGTAAAAACATACTTGACTCTATGTCGCCCCTTGACATCCATCAAGATGCGACCACGGTGTTCATTGCAAGAAGCCAAAGCACACAACGAGTATCTGCAGACAACTAAGACCATAGGCAAGGGTGCACAACGCAACATTTAACGACAAGCAAAACTGACTGCTGAATACGACTGACTACCCGCCCGTCCTACCCTGCAAGGTTAGGACCTCCAAGACACATAAGCAACGCTCAAGCCCGGTTTCCAATCGTCTTTAACCATTTAAGGTATCAGGGTTGGCGACTGTTCTGAGGAACATGGAGGTGTCTACATCCCGCCCGACACAACAGACCAAGCAAACAACTAACCGTAATCAAGTACATCATATTTAAGAAGAACAAGTGCGCCCCCTTACGGAAGGCGCACGACAAGGACTCGGACAACGAACGTTAAATTAATTACAAGGCAATGTCTAAAACCCATCCGTGAATGAATACTAGCTAGATTCTCCATATCA